>JAMPIV010002455.1:0-39837 GCA_024509875.1 Oreohelix idahoensis
TTTATGTTGTGAGGAATTTGGGGTTATGGGGAAAAGTTAGGTATGTATGATGAAAGAATGGGGTTGGGGAGAATATTGTTAAAATTGAATATTTTTATTGATTGAATAGGGATGGTCGGGGAAATGGGTGTGGGGGGGTGGTTGGGGGAGATAGTGGATTTTGATGGGATGTTGTGTGGATATTGAGAATATGGGATTTAGGGAAAAAAAAAATAGAAATGAAAAAAAAAAAAAAAAAAAAAAGGTTATTTGTTTGAAAAAAATATAATATAAAGGTGATTTTTAAGTTTGGGGTGGGGGGGGGGGTTTGGGAGAGATATGGGAGGTTGGTATGTAGTGTGATGGTTGAATTATTGCGGGCGCATGTGAAGGCCATGTGTTTTGGATGTTAGGATGTTAGTTCGTGTTATGGTAGAGGGGAGGGATGTGATAACACAAATGACAGACAGGTGTATCGTGTAACCCCACGGATTGAAAGACAGTTATGGGTGCGGCGGGTGGTTATGCTCATATTACTGAAACCGCGGGTAGATGTGTGGCTTTACCCAGATTACTGTATAACGAAAACTAAAACATAATAAATACTCTAACGCAGAGTATACACACATCCTATCCTACCTCAGCGTAAACATAATATTTCACTTACGTTATTTAACTTAAATCAAAAACGACTAAGCTTAGCGCTTGTCCTCATCGTATAAACTATCTGAAATAAATTATAGTCATTAACAACAATCAATCATCAGAATTTAGAAATACATTCGTATTTCGTCAATACTAAATGATGAATCAGTGCATTTACTTAGTTTAGTTAATATATGCTCTGACTGTTACCAGCAATTAAATGAAGTTTATGTAAGAGCCGAAGATGTTTTAGCTAGAAAGGATAATTTATTTTGTTATGCGCTGTAAAACACAATAACAAAAAATTAACTGACGTATCATTTAATCACTCTGCTCAAAATAAACTAGTCCAAAATGAAAGAGGCAAACTACACATAAATCACTCAATACTACTAAATATTTATTTACCAACTGTCCTCAGAAATGTAAAAACTCTCTCAATCGACCACTAAATGATAACTTGTCTATGAACAGAGATTCTTAGAATCAAAGCTAGGTGGTTCTAGGCTTTCTGGCTGGACGGGAAGAATTACGTTAGAATTCTGGAGTAGAATATTTCTAATCCAAGAAAGGTTACGTCTATAAACCGAACCGACCACCCACCCTTTCCCATTTTGCCAGATGGTAGCACCTACGTCCAATTACTAGTTCTTGCTCATTCTGCGATCAAACAATTTCTTCTACAACACGCCCTTACCGAAAACCAGACTGAACACTTACGTAAATTATCGCGATCTGAGCAGGCAGCAATAAACTTTCCAGTGTGCGGTTTTACCACCTCTGCTTCATATGGCCATTCCCAGCGATCAATGTCTTTCATCCTCAAATCTTTCACCGAGAATAATTAACTAAAGGCGCACGGATTCAGAGAAAACGATAGACATAGTCTTCATCTTAATCTCTGTCGAGAACGAAATTAACACGATTCGATCGCCTCAAAAACTTTAGCTTAACAGCAATAAAATGCTTGCTAAATAAGAAAGGAAAATGACAAAGATTTGAATTGCTAACAAATCTAGCGTATGCGAAAAAAAAGTAATAAAGTGAAGAAAGGTAAAAGACAAGTGCAGAATAAAGAAATAAATAAATCGAAAATTACTAATCATAATCGATGCCACAGACGTCCCCCTATTAAGATATGGAACCAATCCATGTCTACTTTATATGGAATATATTTCCGAGATCATAGCTTCAGGGTGCCTGCTATCTACACTCCTATTCTCCCCCCTGTCTCTTTCCAATTCGTACTAAGGTCTTACGCCTCCCAATGTTTTTCTTCCTCTGGAATATCTTCATATCTCCTTGTGCGCTTGAAAGAGTGTCGCCGCTTTTGACATCGTTGAAAGATTTCTGTTGTGCAAGTGGAATTTTCCCCTGCCCTATCGTCATCTTCGTCGGTTTTAGCGAACCCAAGAGAATGTCGAAGGTAGGCAACTGTTCTTTCCAAGGATTTTCTTTAACAGATTTTACATTGGTAGAACCCTTCTCCTTTCCTTGAAAAGAGAGCGGTAGTTAGCCTGTGTTGAAATCTTTTTTTATAAACGTAAACGGCCCGTGCCCAGCCTTACAGTTTGTTTGTTTCCGGTCCGGAGTAACAACAAAAACCTGTTTTCTCCTGCTTGCAATTTTTTTCCTTTCGCGACTTTCCCTGTATCGGTATAGGCGTGCTTTGCGTGTGCTTGCTTAAAGTTGGTCCGTTGCTAGTCCAATTAGATTTTCAGCCTTTTCCCTTTAAATCCGACACATATTTACTGGCGGCGAAAACGGTCGCAATCAGCCTTCTGGTCCTGGTTAGCGACCTGAAGTAAAGGCTCCAAAACCGGCCCTTAATAGTCTGCCGAATAAAAGCGTAGCCGAGAAAAATCCTGTGGAAGGATTTGGGGATCCAGGAGGCCTATATAGCGGCAGGTATACAAAGAGCCCAATCTTCAGGTTTCAACTTGCCAGCCTTACTTAACTTCATGGGGGAGGTTTTCCGTTGTCACGTTCTACGAACCCACGCCGGCCCGGAGTAATATGGCTATATGTAGTATGTGCTATTTCCTCAAGATCTTTAACGATCGCATCCATTAACAGGTTCGGTAAAGGGAGATCCGTGATTCGTCACACCTTGTTTGAGGGAATCCCAACCGAGTATAAATCTTCAACGAGGCGTCTACGACATGCTTGGCATCCGCGCATGTAAGCGGTATAGCTTCTGCCCATATATGCATTTGTCGACTAAGATCCAGTACGAACCCTTCCTTTTTTAGTTCCCTATCCTAAGGCAATGAAAGGTCGATCACTAACCGTCAAAGGGTGTGTCCCATTCTTGGCTTTCACTCATGGAAAACGAGGGGATGTCCCGTTCTGGGTGCACACGGTGCACTGGGCACAGGATTTCAACATACCTGATTATATCATATTCATTCCCGGGCCTCCCAATAATTGAGTTGATATAACGTTGATTAGGGGTGCGTTTTCGGTCCCCTATGTCCGTAAAGGGAAGAAGATGGCCCTTTTCTAAGATTCTTGGCTTCTGTAACTGTTGCGGTACTAAGGAGCTATTGTAACCTTGTTTCGGCTTGCCCGTTCTACGTATTAAAGTACGCCATCTTTAAAAAAAAAATGTCTCCGTACTGTCTAGGGTCCTTAGCATGGGCAGTTTCCTAAAGCAGGTGCCAAAGTAGGGTCCTTTGTTGCACCTCTTTAAGTTCCTGAGTAACAAATTTGGCGCAGCTCTCGGTTCTTCTTTGTTTTCGCCTCTTGTAGTTACTGCTTGCCCACAGTACTCTCCGGTTGCCCAATAAACACGTAAATGTACCGCCAAGTATGCTGGGTAGAATCGGTCTTCCATAAACAGCTGCTTTGATCACACCTCTGACAAAATCAGAGTGATCTCAAACCAATGCTATGGGAAGCAACTGTAGGTGCATCACTCTTAGAAACTCCACAAAGTTGGACGGGTTTCTTCCAGTCCTTGACCGGGTTTGGACCAGGTGCCTGGCTCGCAAATGCAATCATAAGAAAGCCCCGTTAAAATAAACTAAAGGTGAAGAACAGTTCAAAATAACAGTACCTCGCGTTGAGGGTTTCTATCCCTCAGGTTGAGAATCTTATTACTTACTAGTCGTTTCCCCGTCTACCGTGAGTGTAGAGTTTTGGGAAGAGAAGAGCGCCAACTATTCTTATCGGCCTGTCCTGAGAATCACTGACATAATCTACCTCGAGACGATTAGCAAGCATCCGTGCGTTGTTAGGCTCGGTGTGCTCGCACTGATCAGAGTGTACGTGCTCAGGGTTTTCCATTTGTCCCCTTGTCCTTTTCTGACCGTGCGCCAAGTAGTACGGTTGGGTTGATCCAGACTTGTTTATTGTTGGGGGGGTACTTGTTTTGTGTAGAAATTATACGTTTCAGGAGGGGGTTTTTTGGTCCAGTTTCGCTGTGGCTTATTTGGTGAGAAGCATGAGAAGATTGGTCTAGATTATTAGTTCGAAAAGGATCTCTGTCGTTTACGTTTTGTGGGCCGCTATTCGCCAGCGGCTTTAGGAATATCGCGCAGACTTGTCTTTCCCAAATGTCTTCAAGCTTGTTGTACTACACCCGGCTCAGACTAGAATACTTTCTGAGTGTCCAGCAGACAAAGTGTTTCTTTTTCTGGTCGCAATATAACGAACCTCCTCAAGCCCTTTCGTAGGTAGAGGCGAGCTGGTGAAAGCTCCGATACACGTTCCAAGTATCCCTTCAGACGAGAAGAGAACTGCTGAAAAGTTTCAGAATTCTCCTTTCCTGCTTTCCGAACAGTTGCAAAAATTTGCGTGATTTTTCATTTCAAAGCGCGCAAGTTTTTTGGCTTCAACACGCCCTAACACCTCGTAATTGTCTTGTTGCTGTTTTAAGACTCTGCTGTCACGTCTATCCTCCATTGACTGTAGCCCTGTGATGTTTTCCATATGGTTGATTTGTGTAGACTTTAGGGCCCCTGTTATAATACGTCTGCTTTGGTTTTGGAGTCTGTTTACTCTGTCAAAATTTGACTTTGCTGCCGTCGACCAAGCTGTGATGCCATATTCCATAGCAGGTCTGACTCTGCCTGTGTACAGCTTTTTGAGGATATTCTCATCAGCACCCCATGTGGTACCTGCTAACTTTTTCATGATGGCCATGCGAAGTTTTGCCCTTAGCTGTATTTTGTTAATCTGTGATTTCCATGTCATTCGGCGGTCTAGTGTGATTCCTAAGTATGTTGGTGTTTCATCTCCTCGTAACTGCCATGTCCATTTAATTGCAGCTTTGCTTGCGGTGGTTTATTTGACAACTTAAAAACAGTTTGTTTATGTTTTTGTTCATTTATTTTGAGCAACCACTTTTTGGACCAACTTTCAAGGGCTAGCATTGAATCCTGCATGCGCACACTCTTGCTGTGGAGATGTATTGTTCTGAAGTCCACATGGCCAGGTCATCAGCGTAGCGGGAGTTGTGGACATTCTTGTGGATGTTTTCTGTTATATCATTTATATATATGAGGAAGAGTGTTGGGGAAAGGACCCCACCCTGTGGAACTCCATGTTCCATTGTAGTCTTTTTGCTTAACTGCCCGTGCACCTGCACTCTAGCTGTTCTGTTTGTTAGATAGTTGCTGATCCAGTTATACATTCTTCCACAGACTCCATATTTAAGCATTTTAACTCTTAGCCCATCTTTCCAAACTTTATCAAATGCTTTCTCCATATCTACCCAGACTGCTAAAGTGTGCTTTCTTTCTTGGAAAGCATCTTCGATTTCCTGTGCAATGTAGGTGACTTGGTCCTCTGTAGACCTATGTTGCCTGAAGCCTGCCTGTTGGTGCAGTAAAATTTGTTTTTCTTCGAGGTGCCAGCTTAATCTGGTATTGATCATTCTCTCCATAAGCTTTCCCGTGCAGCTTAGAAGGCTGATGGGTCTGTAGCTGTTGGGGTCCATTCGGTCTTTGTCCTTTTTGGGGATTGGAACTAGTATTGCTTCTTTCCAGGCTTGTGGTACTATTCCACGCTTCCAGCTATAGTTCATAATCTTGAGGAGTACTTTCTTGGCCTTAGGCCCTAGCTCTTTAAGCATGTCATTTGTTTCAGTGAGACACGACACATTCAACCGAGACACATGGATAACGCCTGTTATATTAGGACGCATATCTAAATAAACATCTTTCGTTTTGGTGTATTGTTTAGCTTTGAGCTAGTTTATTTTATTAAGGGCCAAAAATAAAACTTAAATATTGCCTTACTTTGGCAAGGCGCACCCCGTTTGAGACTGGCACATGTACAACTATAGAAGACCTTTCGGTTCAGCAATGTGATAAAGACCCTCTTTTTTTTTAAATGCTCGCATGAGGCACATTTTTAAAAACTCGTATGAGTCGCAGTGAATACTCCAATTATTTAATCTTAGTTCTTTCCGTCTCAGACCAAGGGGCATTATGCCAAGAGCTACTTCCAATACTTCTACTGGTGTCGATATAAATGCACCTGTAATGGTTCTCATGGCTGCATTTTGAATTTTGTCTAGTTTTGCTTTGTTGGAAGCTGCAGCTGGGTCATAGACTATGCTGGCATAATCCAGTTTCCCCCTGATGAAAGACTTGTAGAACATACGCATTATTTTATTGCTGGCCCTCCCCCCATCCATTACCTTTTACAATCCTTAGTATATTTAGGGGTCCCCTACAGCTTTCTACTAAATTGTCTATATGTTTATTATAATTTAGTTGTTTATCAGAGAACATTCATTGGTTTTAATATATGTATCGATACAGCTCTGATCCAGTTTGAATCCGCTTGGCCAAATGAGTGCCATTAAAATTACTTATTTTAAAAAAAATGGAAGTGATCAGAAAACTTTTTTTTTCTATTTCATATTAAAGTAAAAATGTTTAGTTAAATAATATAATTATCTTGTAAAATATGCAAACGCTTGGTCATTAATAACAAACTTAAAATAAAAGTTTTAACATTTGTGTTGCGTCCCTTGATATTTATTGGATTTGTATATATTTAATTGCCTACCCATGCATGCGAAGACTGGATTCGATAGACTGCGCGGAAGAAACCACCTGTTGGTTCAACGGGCATGACGGCGATTATCAGTAACGCGCTGTGGAGCGTAAGGAGCACGGCGAGGCACGTAGAAAGCCCTGATCATCCACTGCACCTGACTTCATCTCCAGTCGTCTTGACTTGTCTTGCCACTGGATTCAGATGGACCCAGGCGAGAGAGTGAGGTCGACGAATTGCGCAACTCTTCCTCACTTTAATCGAAATCACCGCGCAAGTCACTCTTTCATCCATTCTATTCCTAAATAATTGGATGAACAGAGTAGTCTTCATCACCCGTGATGGACGAACAAAAAAAAAAAAAAAATATATTTAATTATGGCCCTTGATAAATAAATGGCTTCCATACATTTCTTACGAAAAACTTTAATTAATGATAATGTCATAATTACAATATTAAATTAGATAATAACTGCCTGGCGTACCCCTGAGGTAACTAAAGAGCCTGTCTGCCAAAATTCATCAAGAAATAATAAGGCATGCGGATTTGTATTGAGAACATACAAACATACTTTGCCTTTTATTTATATAGATTATTAACCAGCAGCTTGAAGATACTTGCAAACAGTTGTAATTTTTAAGTGCACTATTTTCTGGCTACGCATATATATATATATATATATATATATATATATATATATATATATATATATATAAAACACGATTCATACTTATTCCTGACAGTAAAGTCTTTAATATTTCATCATGTGCCATAATATAACTGACGAACTAGTGTATATTCCAAAGGGAAGCAAAATGTATTTTTTTTTTTTTAAAGTACAAAAGATGACTCAGATTAGTGACATTCGGCATCTAGTGTAAAACTAGCAGAGATGGGCGTGTGAGATGATGGGTCAGGCGTGTATACAACCAGCTTGCTACAGTAAAAATCAGCGTTCATACATTTCGACATTTGAAGAAGGAGACTAAGCATCCATGGGTTTTCCAGGAGTTCAATGACGTCGATTCTGAACAACAACAACAAAGTTGCAAATCGGCTCGGTTAGAATGCTTTCTTCCCGCAGCACAGTGACCGGGTTCCGAGATCAAAACCTTGTACCGTCACCATACAGTTCATGCAGCTGTAAATAAGCACCTGGTGGCTGCTCATAAAGTTGGACCTTGTGTCGCGAGAGGTTTGGATGTTATTAAAATAAAGACTTTCCTGGACACAAAGGTGTATCAGATGATACCAGGATAGTGCCAGATAAGAGACTGGTCTTATAAGAAATACCCCCTTCTCTGAAAAGAGCAAGGGTGTGTTGACATCAATAGTGGGGCCAAGCTATGTAAACCTTCAAGTATGATGATAGTGTGGGGTACTGAAGATCTATCTGCTACCTCTCTAGATCCCACATTGATTAATGAATATACTTTATTTTACTGGCTAATTATCTAGGGAAAAATTGAATTAATTATATGTAATAAATCTCAATACAGAACATTAACTTAATAAGAAGTATTAAGCAAGACTGACTGAAATTATTTACAATTTATTTGTCCTCTACTGATTTATTTTTTCGGTCAGGAATTCTCAACAGAAATCAAATGAATAATATGGTAAAGGTAACGAGATAATGTCAATTATTTTCTTTACTAATCTATAATCACTGTCCCTGGACTGAAAAATTCACTTTATTTAACCAATGTCTTTCATATATCATCATTAAATGTTTTTTTTTATTTTTAGTATGTTTGGTTTTTATAACTAGAGTTTTTGACGGGATGTGCTGTACAGTGGAACCAGTTTCCACCTATCTTATTAGATGATGATCTGCATCCATCAGGCCGGGTTGACACAAACTGCAACTCCAGGCTGGGAATCGTGCTGAGGCTCCAGATATATAAGGAGCTGTAGACACCAACAGACTTCCTCAACAGTGGATGCTTCGTACTTTATAATATGGAGACAGAACCTGGAATGAAAGATAACCGCATTCGATGTAGGCTGCAGCATCACTACACACACACACACACACACACACACACACACACACACACACACACACACACACACACACACACACACACGCACGCACGCACGCACGCACGCACGCACGCACGCACACACACACACACACACTCACACACACAAACACACACACACAAACAGACACACAAACACACACAACATCACATATAAACATTTTTCAGAAATTGTGCTAACAGTTTGCACAGGACATATAACTTCATTTCTCTTACAGCCAGTTCCATGTGATTATTCATTTCCTGTAAACATCCTATGATAGATTCCTTAGCTTATGATTGGCTTACATTCAATGATTTGGTTAAGTACACAATAGCAAGTGACAACTTGATTACATCATGTTAACAATTCCTGTACTCCTATCTTATGATCGTGAACAGTGTGTAATTCCATGCTGAAATACTCATTCAAATACCCTAATAAAACATACAGTCGTAATTTTTGCCCTACTTACAATTATTATACACATTTTCTAACGCTGGCTTTCGTTTCAAAATCACACACGTTTACAAGTAAGCCGGCATGGCAGCACATGTCCTGTAGTTTCACTTTCTACACATCACCGAACACATAAGCGGGTATACACAGGCAAATAATCAACAATATATACAAATTATATATATATATCTTTCTTACCCTCAGGCAATAATATACAAGCTGAATACAGGCTTTCAATGGGCACTTTAAGTCTGCTCTAGATCAAACATTTATTACAAATAAGGGAGGGAAACCTGAGGCCTGTAAACAGTAAATTAATATGAAACAAATATAAAGGTATGTTATCAGGCACTCGCAGGAAATAAAGAAGTAGAACACCAGACAACAGAAAAACAACAGACATGAGTGGCTTACCCAGGATTTGAACACTGGACCTTCCGTGTGACAACCCCGCCTAGCCATGCACTCCATGGGCAGTTCAGCCTATTAATGACGCAATCACTTCTGTTGTATTTCTATCAAGCAGTATAGGCCGAATCCAACAAGACCCTTAGGACCTTAATACTGTGTCCAGTAAATGATAGTAGACTAGAACAGTGAGAACAGGATAGTGGGTAGGTTTGGTATTGTACAAACATTTATTACAAATCAGGGAGGGAAACCTGAGGCCTGTAAACAGTAAATTAATATGAAACAAATATAAAGGTATGTTATCAGGCACTCGCAGGAAATAAAGAAGTAGAACACCAGACAACAGAAAAAACAACAGACATGAGTGGCTTACCCAGGATTTGAACACTGGACCTTCCGTGCGACAACCCCGCCTAGCCATGCAAGCGAATCACACTATCCGCTCTGCCATCTACGCATCATCAAAAAATGATGTTTCAATACTCATGTCTGTTGTTTTTCTGTTGTCTGGTGTTCTACTTCTTTATTTCCTGCGAGTGCCTGATAACATACCTTTATATTTGTTTCATATTAATTTACTGCTCTAGATCACAGCGGCAAAAGAACCTGCCGTCACAATTTGCGCTCGATTCATGCAGCTCGGTATTTAAATTTTGTGGCGGATTCCCCTAAGTCCCAGTTCTATATATAGCGCCGTGACCGCCCAATCGGAAGCATGGTCCAAATGCGTGTTTAAGAATCAAAACCTAAGCTTTTTTCAGCTGGTCCGTATAATGTGACTAAGTTTAAATATTCTATATCTAACTTATTACTGGGCCGTTTTTAATTATTTAAAATGATATTTGAACTGCCAATTTAACTCTATCTTTCTATATATTTGTTATTTAGTTATTACATGGCATTTAAATATATGCAGTCTTTAATGAGCTAAATCGGGAGCTGCCCTGATATAGAAATATCACTAAAACCAATTTTTCTCTTTAATTAAATTACTATAATGAGGCCGTATTTACACCTACTTATTAAGTAATATCCCAGATGTTATAATAGTTAGGTATTTCATTTTATATTGTCACGTGAAAGATAATTTATTTTACCATCTTGTCCATAATTTGATTACTCCTTTAAATGTTCTGTTTTCCGAGACATTTTGTATTTTCTTTTTCTTTCCTTTTCTACCTTTGTGGCCAAACTTTCTCACCCTCTCAAACCCCACCCGAGGTTGTTTACGCTGGCCAGCTGCGGTCAGCTAACGCTAGACGTAATGTTATCTACACGCACCTGTTCGACCAGAGAAACATTTCTCGGGTTCGCTTTAAGTGTTAGAACGAGCCAAGACGGTTTCTGTGAAAGAAACGGTTCGTTAGCGGCGGGTACCCTCTGTGGTCCCAACAGGGGAATTTCTCTGGTCGCTTTAAAACGTTTGATGACGAGCGGCGGGTACCCTTTGAGGCCTGGGGAACTTTCGCACAATTTCTTTTGTCTTCTCTAGATTACGTCTTTCGCCGAACTTCTGTAGAAATACGCACGCCAGGTGTTCGGGGGGAGCGTCCCTTGTAATCTATAAGAGTAGACTGGTTTTAATAGACAAAGACATTCGTAAATTTTCCTGGCCCGAGATAGACCATTATGGAAATAAGGCAAACATTAACACAGAACTAAATGTTTTTCGCCTATTTCTTGGCATTTTTCGGGGTGAGTTGACATATCTTATAAATATGATATATTCATGTTAGCTTTTATATATATCTGTTAGGGAAGTGAATTTATTTCTGAGGACTTCTCCTAGTAATTTATTCAGTGATAAGGTAGCGCTGTCTACGGCCTATTAAGTGGTGCTTACACTGTTACAGTTTATCATGGGTTAAATGTTAAACTTACAATAACAGATATTAGGCGTAGAATCAGTCCACGAATGCTTACCATTGGGTTAAGAGTCAGCAAAATTAACTGTCATTTCTGTAAGATAATGTCAGGTGTGGATTGTTCACTTTAAAACGGAATAGTGAGATGCAGGTAATAACTCTGGATTATAGGAGATAGTCACTTATTCCTTTTGATAGATATTTCTAGTGGCAAGGGAGGATCATTTTATGCTTACTTGTGTGGCTAGGCACTAGTCTATAACTTTCACGGAAAGCAGTCACCAGGCATAGATATAATTATATCGTATGATCTAGCCACAACTGTATTATTATAGCAAGAACATTGCATTTTCTTTGTACTCATTTTGTGGAAATGCTAATATATTTCCCAAAGGGGACATACGATTTATTTGTGTAATGTCAAATGCTGTAATCGGTTTTAAAATTCATTTAATGTTGTAAGATGAATAAGCATATTAATTTAACTGTAACTACATGTTAGGTTTCCTGTATGTTGAGATTGGGAGAAGAGGAGTAGATTTTGCTGTCAGAATATTTAATGACAGTTACATGGGTGTGCAAAAGATATTAAGCCTATGCGGGCGCGTGTTGATAATTGATATTTTTAAGGAACAGGAGACATGGTTAAAGACAGCCCTAAACTATCATAGCAATAACTACAATAAATTTAATCCCATAGTGGAGCGAAACTTTCTGTATAAAGTTAGATTGATTTTAGCGTTGCTTGAAGTTAAAAGGTGTCTCTTTTGGGTCTCAGTTCCAGGGGGACCGACTCGCGAGAGCAGATTCCAGTCAGGCGAAGAACGAAATATTCTCTTCGATCTAGAGGGTTCTGAATACCGCTAGCGTCACGAATCGTCACACCCCGTTCCTGAATCAAAACCCCTTTTTGTCAACGCCAAGTTAAGCTCACGCAGTGCAACGGAGCCAACGCTAAATCTGGAATCGCCAAACGCAGTAGTAGTTCTCTACTCGCCTATTGGATTACCAGCCAGAGCGTTGCGGCTTCCAGAATATCAAACCCGCTCAGCATGCCTATAGCAGAATTCCATATCACCCGCCTTTGTTGTGCCTAAACGGGGCACTCAGCAAACCACAGCCAAACCAGTTTAAACAGGATTTATACCAAGTACGAAAGCCGATTCTAGCGCCGGATAAGCGCGCAAGGGACAATTTGTCCTCAAGTGACTTCGTCCTGTGTATTTATTCCTGGATATATTAAAACCTCGCACTTAGGAGCGGCCAGCAAAGATATACAGCGTCTTCCAGCCCCTCACGCAAATTAGTGTCACCAAAGATAGCGCCTACATTGGATTTACAGGTCAAGTCCATCATCCATGGAGTATATCTTTACGTAAAGACATTGGAGCTATCCCATTTGGTCCCACGAAAGCGGACGGACATGCTGTCGCTCAGTTTGTTTATTTGGTCAGCAGGAGATAGACAGTCTTCCAGTCCCATCGCGAAATCAGGGGTGCCACCAACAATAGCGACTACAGTGGATTTATACAGGTCAAGTCCATCACCCATGGAGTATATCTTTACGTAAAAAAAGACACTGTCTGAAGCATTGTACTTGGTCCCACGAAAACCGACAGACTGGCAGACAGTTTATTTATTTCTCTTTGTGTTCTACAGGTTTTATGAATGGTGATCTGTGTGTGTGATTGTTGGTGTATATGATTATCGATGAATATTTGATTATTGATGAAATTTTATGTTGTTGTGATGATATGCATTATTTTCATGCTTTTCTTCTTTAATAAATTTTACACATTTATTAATGCGCTGTTCACGACCTTTCCATCCATATTTGTATTTTTAGCTCTTTACTATAATCTCTATGTATGATAAGAGAAAAGAGAGAGAGCAGGAGATGCTTAGACAGTAAAGTGAGTTGAGGCCTGGAGAGAGAGATCCTTTGAATAAATCTTCTTCCAGGTTGTCTCAAGTCCATCTCCTATTTACACCTTATCTAAAGTGTAATCTATAACTCTGTCAGTCCACTATCCCCTGTCGATTTCACTACTGTTGTCCAACTCGACAAATACTCTACACTCTAACTCAACCACGACATATATATCGTTATTCTTTAAGAAATAAAATAACTCCTTCCTGTGAAATATATAGAATAGGCCCTTTCTGTCAAACATAAAAAGGTTTCTTTATACATACTAGAAAAGGAGCGTCCTGATTGGCTAGTCCATCGGTCCATTTATCCTATAGTGAGCGCGTTAAATATGACCGTGTTGTTACAGAGATTCAAAATACGATATAGCTCCCCCGTTAAAAAAAGCGTGAACCACTAGTGAAGCTTTCATGTCTGTATTACAATCACGTCATATTACGCCAAATTGAATTTCACTCTGCCTTAGTGTTATCCTGGTTTCCTGCAGGTTGGTGCCTACATAAGAAATCTGCCCCAACGTTCTGCGATCAAGGAATGTATTCAATGGTAAACGTGTAAAGTTGTGTGAGAAGAGACCACCTTTGCAATCGTGCATTACCATGTTTGCCTGAGCAAGAAAAACCAGTGGCTGATGATCGCTTTGGTCCGCGAAATGCCTACCATACAAATATATCTGGAATTTCTTGATGGCCCAAACGAAGGCTAAACATTCTTTTTCTACTGTGGAGTAATTTTCTCCGCTTTGTTCAATTTGTGGCTGGCATAAGCAACGGGGTTCAATTCTCCAGCTGGTAATGGAGATCTTTGTAACAATGTTGCTCTCAAACCCACATTACTAGCATCCGTTCTTACCACGAATTCCTGACTCATATCTGGTAGTTTTAATATAGGCTTACTGGTGAGTTTGTGCTTTAGCTTAGTATGTGCCAGCTCACATTCTGCTGACCACTCTATTCTGTCTGGCTTGCCTTTCTTAGTTAAATATGTCAGAGGACCACAGACAGAGTTAAAATTCTTGATATATTTTTGGTAGAATCCACATAGTGAGACAAAGGATCTCACATCTTTCTTAGTTTGTGGTCTGGGTGCTCTCTGTAACTTTTCTAAATTCTTAGGATCAGGGGTCATACTACCCTGATATACAGTGTGTCCCAAGAACTCCAATTCCTTGCAGTCAATACAACATTTAGTGGGTCTAGCAGTTAAATTTGCCTCTCTGAGTCTGTCAAATAACATATTTAGAGAAGCTAAATGCTCCTCAAATGTTTCAGTAGCGATGAGGATGTCATCCATGAAATTGGTAATACATGGATTTTTCAGGGGATCCAATAGTTTTCGCATCATTCTGGAAAACACACTCGGAGCATTCTTTAATCCAAAAGGCAACATATTAAACTCATAGTGCCCTTCCGAGGTGCTAAAGGCCAGATAAGGTCGGATCTCAGGCTTCACTGGAATCTGATAATATCCCTTACTGAGATCTACCTTCGAAAAATATTTTGCCTTATTCAACCTGGTAAACAGTTGATTGGTATCAGGTAATGGATTCACATGATTCTCTGTGACAGCATTCAGTTTCCTGTAATCTATACACAGTCTATGTTCCCCAGAGGGTTTCCTCAACAATACCACACTGGAGCTGTAAGGAGATTCACTGTGGGAGATAATACCTTCTTGCAATAAACATTCTATCTCTCCTTTTAAAGCTTGTTCCTTAGCGAATGGGATAGAATAGGCTCTCATTCAGATGAGTGTTGGGTCTAGCAATTTCATATCATACTCCAACAAGTTGGTATGCCCCGGTTTGTCCGTTAACACGTCTGTATGATTCTCCAGAACCTTCTTAATTTTCTCCCTCTGCCCTTTTGTCAAGTGATTACTGACTTTTACCTGTGCAGGAGTTTCGCATGGTTTCAAGGGGTATTCATAAGAGGTGAGAGGTTCAT
Organism: Oreohelix idahoensis; assembly: GCA_024509875.1. Taxonomy (NCBI): domain Eukaryota; kingdom Metazoa; phylum Mollusca; class Gastropoda; order Stylommatophora; family Oreohelicidae; genus Oreohelix; species Oreohelix idahoensis. The sequence goes on from JAMPIV010002455.1 coordinate 15,271, forward strand.
TTCTCATTTCAATGGCTATGGCCAGGGTCATCAAATGTGCACCTTCCAACACTTTCCTATCATAATATTTCTTGAGGAGGTTCACATGATAAACGTTTTCCTTTCCCTTTTTGTCTATCTTATGGTTAGTTCTAGATACCTTTTCTAGAACAGTGTATGGGCCCTGCCAGCCTATCTGAAGTTATTGCTGCTGCCGGGTAATAGAAGAAGCACCTTCACCCCCACAGCTAGCTCTCTATCCTTCGCCTTCCTATTATAGTACTCAGCATGTTTCTTTCTGGCTTTCCTGAGATTATCATTTCCTAGTTTCCAGCCAGTTTTTAACCCAGATGTCAACTCGTTCACATACTGGTATGATGAGGTTACAGTCTCTTCTGCTTTCTCATCTGTCAAAGTCCTCATTAAGGCTTCTAATGGACCTTTCATGGGCCGACCAAATAACAATATGGCCGGTGCCATTCCTGTTGAATTAGGTGGGACTTCCCGATACGCAAATAAGGCAGCGGGTAAGTATTGATCCCATGTGTCAGGTTTTTCATGTGCCATCTTTCGCAGGATAGAAATAAAGGTCCCATTGAACCTTTCCACCTGCCAGTTCCTTGAGCTGGATACGGACTACAGTGAAAGTGCCTGGCTTGGAAGATCCTGAAAACTTCCTCAGTTAGTTTCCCCTTGAACTGAGATCCATTATCAGTCAAGATTTGGTGGGGAAATCCTAACCTCGTGAATATTGTGAGTAACGCCTTTGCCACATGTTTTGAGTCGATTGATGACATGGCTACTGCCTGCTCTTTCAGCCTCAACTCATGTTCATTTGCACCCTCTTGTCCTCAGCCTCCCTTTGCAATCTCGTTTCCTCTGCCTTCCTTTGCAATCTCTTTTCCTCTGCCTCCATTTGCAATCTCTTTTCCTCTGCCTCCCTTTGCCTAGCCTCCCTATCAGATTCTAACTGTAACCTTTTAACTTCTTTATCAGCTTCTAATTGTAATCTTCTCTCTGTTTCTAATCTCTTATCTTCTCTGTCTATGAATTTATCACATTCCGTAGTAACATATTGAATAAGAGAATCCCCACTCATACCAAGATCTTTTGCTGCCTGCACTGTAGCAGACCTACATTTTGCTAAGTCTGCCATTCTCTTACAATCTTATTCAAATTATAAACGAAATAGGGTATCACTAAATTAAAATATAAACTTAATTAACTATAACCACTGACAGCTCATCCAGTCACCACAATTTGGTTAATTTTATTTATTGACTTTTTTAAATCTTATTATATTATTACCTCATTCCTACTTTTACTCTAACTATCTCAAGTAAAGGCCACAGGGTATGAATGAAAAATCCCGGACTGAGACAACAGATGTCGCGAGAGGTTTGGATGTTATTAAAATAAAGACTTTCCTGGACACAAAGGTGTATCAGATGATACCAGGATAGTGCCAGATAAGAGACTGGTCTTATAAGAAATACCCCCTTCTCTGAAAAGAGCAAGGGTGTGTTGACATCAATAGTGGGGCCAAGCTATGTAAACCTTCAAGTATGATGATAGTGTGGGGTACTGAAGATCTGTCTGCTACCTCTCTAGATCCCACATTGATTAATGAATATACTTTTATTTTACTGGTTAATTATGTAGGGGAAAATTGAATTAATTATATGTAATAAATCTCAATACAGAACATTAACTTAATAAGAAGTATTAAGCAAGACTGACTGAAATTATTTACAATTTATTTGTCCTCTACCGATTTATTTTTTCGGTCAGGAATTCTCAACAGAAATCAAATGGTATTTACAGCATTTAATAAATAATATGGAATGTACTTTTCCATAAGGAATAATATGGTAAAGGTAACAAGATAATGTCAATTACTTTCTTTACTAATCTATAATCACTGTCCCTGGACTGAAGAATTCACTTTATTTAACGAATGTCCTTCATATATCATCACTAAATGTTTTTTTATTTTTAGTATGTGTGGTTTTTATAACTAGAGTTTTTGACGGTATGTGTTGTACAGTGGAACCAGTTTCCACCTATCTTATTAGACGATGATCTGCATCCATCAGACTGGGTTGACACAAACTGCAACTCCAAGCTGGGAATCGTGGTATGGCTCCAGATATATAAGGAGCTGTAGACACCAACATACTTCCTCAACAGTGGATGTTTCGTGCTTTATAATATGGAGACAGAACCTGGAATGAAAGATAACCGCATTCCATGTAGTCTCCAGCACCACTCCACACACACTCACACACAACATCACATATAAACATTTTTCAGAAATTGTGCTAACAGTTGGCACAGGACATTTAACTTCATTTCTCTTACAGCCAGTTACATGTGATTATTCATTTCCTGTAAACATCCTATGATAGATTCCTTAGCCCATGATTAGCTTCCATACAATGATTTGGTTAAGTACACAATAGCAAGTGACAACTTGATTACATCATGTTAACAATTCCTGTACTCCTATCTTATGATCGTGAACAGTGTGTAATTCCAGGCTGAAATACTCATTCAAATACCCTATTAAAACTTACAGTCGTAATTTTTGCCCTACTTACAAATATTATAAACATTTTCTAACGCTGGCTTTCGTCTCAAAAATCACACACGTTTACAAGTAAGCCGGCAGGGCAGCAACACACTAGTCCTGTAGTTTCACTTTCTACACATCACCGAACACATAAGCGGGTATACACAGGCAAATAATCAACAATATATACAAATTATATATATATATATATCTTTCTTACCCTCAGGCAATAATATACAAGCTGAATACAGGCTTTCAATGGGCACTTTAAGTCTGCTCTAGATCACAGCGGCAAAAGAACCTGCCGTCACAATTTGCGCTCGATTCATGCAGCTCGGTATTTAAATTTTGTGGCGGATTCCCTTAAGTCCCAGTTCTATATATAGCGCCGTGACCGCCCAATCGGAAGCTCGGTCCAAATGTGTGTTTAAGAATCAAAACGTAAGCGTTTTTCAGCAGGCCCGTATAATGTGACTAAGTTTAAATATTCTATATCTAACTTATTACTGGGCCGTTTTTAATTATTTAAAATGATATTTGAACTGCCAATTTATCTCTATCTTTCTATATATTTGTTGTTTAGTTATTACATGGCATTTAAATCTATGCAGTCTTTAATTAGCTAAATCGGGAGCTGCCCTGATATAGAAATATCACTAAAACCAATTTTTCTCTTTAATTAAATTACTATAATGAGGCCGTATTTACACCTACTTATTAAGTAATATCCCAGATGTTATAATAGTTAGGTATTTCATGTTATATATCGTTATTTTTTAAGAAATAAAATATTTCCATCCTATGAAATACACAGAATAGGCCCTTTCTGTCAAACATAAAAAGGTTTCTTTATACATACTAGAAAAGGAGCGTCCTGATTGGCTAGTCCATCGGTCCATTTATCCTATAGTGAGCGCGGTAAATATGACCGTGTTGTTAGACAGATTCAAAATACGACACCTTGTATGGTGGTCTCTAAAACATCACTCCCATACAGTAGAATCTGCTATGGGACTACCTTAATTTTTATACAATGCATACATCGATAGGAATATCATTTAAATTTTTTCACTCGAATGTTTCACGACAACTGAACGTTTTAAAAAGTGTACACGATGTGCTGCAACCATACATTTTGACTTTTTCCTAAACGTTACTCTACACTGGTGTGTAACTATATTTAAATTAAATAATGTTAAATGTTCAGTCCGTGGAATCCGAGAAGCAAATCACTAACCAGAGTTTGGGCACTGCACGAAAGATCGCCGCCGACGGAACAAAGTGGAGACAATTTGTTGCTGCCCTAGAAGACGCCACTTGGCGTGATGGTCACTGATTGCTCTGTCAGTTAGCGGTTAAGAATGCAAGAAGAAAAGAAGGAAATGAAGAAATCTTACAATATAACAGTACCTTTTACTTAAACACCCATATGTTATTTTGTTTTCCTAAACAGCCAGGGATCCAGATCTCCAGGAGGACCTAGAGTTCGCTGGGAGGACAAAATTAGACAATCCCCGAAGAATCGAGGATAAGATTGGAACCAGGTCAGGAGGAAGACAGCCTATAGCAGAGCTCCGCAACCTTCTTTACTACACTATAATATTTAAATAGGTGAGTATGGTAAATATGTTAAAATTCGCTGCAACCATAAGATAACGCTCTGTGAGTGTGTGTGTGTGTGCGATGGACTGGTGGATGATGAATTATAGGAACAACACCTACTAATGATAATTAACAATAACAAAATCAACAGCTAATGATAATGAACTATAACAACAACAACAATTAATAATATTAATAACGAAATATAACAACTAATAAAAATAATGAACTATAACAACAACAACTAATAATAATAATAAATTATAGCAACAACAATTACTGATGATAATAGACTATAACAACAACATCTAATTATAATAAACTGTAACAAAAACATAATAATAAATTATAACAAGGCTGAAGGCAAAAACAAAAATCAGAAGGGTCACTATAAAAGACTTGTTATTCGCTGATGACGCTGCTATCGTCACAGAAAGCCAACAGGAGCTTTAGAACTTGATGAATCGCTTCACCGAAGCATGCAAGGACTTGGCCTCACAACAAGTCGAAAGAAAACAAATGTGCTGAGTCAGGATGTGGGTGCTGCACCAGTTATTACTATCGATAACTATGAATTGGCAGCGCTGCACCGCTTAACATTCCTGGGGTCTACCATCAACGACAAACTCTCTGGACACAGAAAATGACAGCCACATTGGAAAAGCTGCAGCCTTCTTTGGCCGCCTCACAAAGCGTGTTGGGGAAACTCCAAACTCACAACGAAGACCAAAGCTGCGGAAGACAATGCATGCATCACCAGCACACATGGACAACATTTGCTAATCAATAAAGAAGGCTCAATAAATGTCGAGGTGCTATCATATGCTGGCCTTCAGAGCATTTATACACTGCTTAGACACCGCAGACTACGCTAGCTTGGCCATGTCCGCTGCATGGAAGATAGTTACATCCCTAAAGATATCATCGACAGAGAATTGGCTGATGGCAAAAGAACAGCCGGGCGACAGCAACTAAGATTCAAAGATATTTCAAGAGACATGAAGGCGCTGGGCATAAACCGAGGAACTTGGGAGGATGAAACTGCCGATCCCATCAAGTGCCGATGTTCCCTACGGCACCACTTTATATTGGGCGAAAAGAAGCTTTTACAACAAGCAGAAGAGAAAATAAAAAAACCGAAAGGAACTTCATAGAGCAAAAAGCAGCTGACGACGATCACCTCAGGAGTGCATTCCCATAGTCAGTTATAACTGAAGGGGCTATTACTACTACTATAACAACAACACAAATAATAATGAGCTATAACAACAACAAATACTAATGATTATAATTAACTTTAAAAACAACTACTGCTAATAATAATGAATTATAACTACAACTAATTATAATGAACTGTAACAATAACTAATAACAATGAGCTATAATGCTACAAACAACTAATCATAACAAACTATAACAACAGCCAACAACTAATAACAGTGAAATATAACAACAACAAACAGCTAATAATAATGAACTATAACAACAACAATTATTAATAATAAGAGTGAACTATAACTACAACTAATAATAATAAGAGTGAACTGTAACAACAACTAATAATAATGAAATGTAACAACAACTAATAATAATGAACTATAACAACAACTAATAATAATGAAATATAGCAACAACAACTAATAATAATGAAGTATAACAATAACTTATAATAATGAATTATAACATCAACTAATAATAATGAACTACAACAACAACTACTAATAATGAACTACAACAACAACTACTAATAATGAACTGTAAAAACGGCTAATAATAATGAACTATAACAAAAACTAATAATATTAGTGAACTATAACAACAACTAATAATAACAGTGAAGTATGACAATAACTAATAATAGTGAACTGTAACAACAACAACAACTAATAATGGTGAACTATAACAACAACTAATAATAATGAACTATAACAACAACTAATAATAATAGTGAACTTTAACAACAATTAAAAATAATAATAATAGCGAACTATAACAACAACTAATAAAAATGAACTATAACAACAACTAATAATAACAGTGAACTATAAAAACAACTAATAATAATAGTTAACTATAACAACAATTAATACTAATTGTGAACTATAACAACAACTAATAATAATTGTGAACTATAACAACAACTAATAATAATTGTGAACTATAACAACAACTAATAATAATAAACTATAACAACCACTAATAATAGTGAACTATAACAACAACTAATAATAATAGTGAACTATAACAACAACTAATAATAATAGTGAACTATAACAACAATTAATACTAATTGTGAACTATAACAACAACTAATAATAATTGTGAACTATAACAACAACTAATAATAATGAACTATAACAACCACTAATAATAATGAACTATAACAACAACTAATAATAGTGAACTATTACAACAACTAATAATAATGAACTACAACACCTACCAAAAGTAATCAACTGTAGCAACAGCTACTTTTAAATGATAATGATCTATTACAACAATAACCACCAGTTATGTTAAGCTATGACAACCACTATAGATACAATGCTTTAACAACACCCTCTACTACTAATTATTGTCGTAGATTTTTGATAGGAGAATTAAGACTTGGGTTGGTCGCTTCTGAATAGATTGGAATGAGTGATAGTCACCGTGTGAGATAGAAATACAAAAATAGATTTCCACGAGTGAGGTGGTAGAATAGTGATAGAGGCTGTCTCTGAGAGCGGAAAATCTTCTCTCTCTCTCTCACCTATCTTCTACGACTGATCTAAAGTAGTCAGACAGTCTAACACATATACATTAAATATATATATATATATATATATATATATCCACTCACGTACATGCACATTCAAGTGACGACAGGTAGACACACAGACGTGGGAAACTATAACAAATGATTTTTACAAATATTCTAGAACGAGCTGACCAACACGCTGATCAATTTATTGTTAAGTTTATTTAGGAGAAAGATGATAACACAAAGAGTCCCCGATACATATGATTAAGTCTAAGAGTTTTCCCTGTTTAAGGTATGAATAGACCTGATACTATAAACTAGTTTAAGGAAAAATATTGTTAGCAACACAACCTTGCATGAAGAAAGTTATGACAGCAAATAGGTGTCAAAATACAGCGGTGAAATAACACTCAGACTTGCGTTCCCTCTTATTCATTCATCCGTGGCCACGTGTACACATTTATACTTACAGCTTTGATCGCTGCCTCTGGGAACATAATAAATTCTAGGACCTTCACACAGACCCGTAAATGCAGCCTCGACCAAGAAATCCCCAGTTCCAACAACAAGACGTACTGAATTCTCTGTCTCAGGGAACAATTCCTTGGGTGTTCTTATTTTTCGGATGTCTGTTTAGTCACATAAAATTTGTCCAGGCACGGAAGTTAGCAGAGCACAATGTCACTAGCTTTGGTTTCTAGAATTAAGGAATGTCAGATCGGTGTCTACTTTCAGGAAGGTACTATATTTGGTCACCACATTACTAGTCAAAAACTCTGTCGGAATGTTACTGATATTTTGCTTGCCACAACAGGCTGAACTGTACTGAAGAGTTATTCTGGAAGAATTAATTCTGGCGCGAAGGCCTCTTACTTCATTTAACTGTTAAAGTTCAGGTAATGAAAGTGATTAGTTTCTTCACAAATAATGTTCACGTACTAGAACGCTGGGAAAGTTGGGTACCACAGTTTCACCATATAAAAATGGAAAGAACACATATCAAATAATTTACAATATGTACTCAATATAACTTACATTTTTAAACTGCAAGCGTACCGCTTGACTTATCATTTAAATTCCCGTGACGTAAGTTATATTTAAAAATCAGCAATCCTCATGAATTAGGAACACGTGCGTATTCCGTCACCATTCATGAGGCTTCTAGCATTTATACGTTAGTTTAGAAAATTTTGTTCTCGTCTGATTATTTAGCAGTAAAATTAACTTCATTATAGCTACATTGTTGTTTAAGCTAGAAATTATAATTTATTCTGCTCTCCACTGAAACACGTCACTAGAAAATAATACAGACTATATAAATTTGGCACTCTGCACAAAATCTAACTAGTGAAATATGAAATAAGCGACTTAACACTTTAAACACTTCACAAAATACTAGAATATAATATATCATATTTTACCTCACACAGAACTACAGGTAGTCGCACAACTTAAGAATTATATGCTTATATTTTTGGAAGTCTAGAAGTTCGACAAATTGTCGAAACAAACTGAGAACTTCGCTATACAGCTTATACTGTTCCGAGCAACCTGTCTACTGCAAATCTAGAGGACTGAATGAAAATAAAATTTAACATTCTGGTTATATCTATTACCAGACAAAGAGGTAATCGTTTAATTTCACTAAACGAAATAATCCCCCTTTCCGTCTATATCACTTACGTAACTGTCATAAACTGCCACTTTCTGACCGAGAGGGCGCGTGTCAGTTGCGAATCTCAGACAACTTGTCTGCAATGCAGGGGCAGTTTTTGCACCTACGTTTAACAAACTGACCGAGAAACGTGCGTGTCAATTGCAAAGGTTATACAACTTGTCTGAAATGCAGGGCAGTTTTCACACTTCAAGCTGACCATGGCCCACCATGAGTGTTGTGGCGGGTGAAAATGCAGACAAATTTGTCGCCTATATGTCTGGCGAAACGAGTATACACGGTGTATTTCGTCAATCTTACGCCAAATCGTCTGGTCCTAAGTCTGAGTATGAACCATAATCGCACCTCTCGTCAAACTGCGCGAATGACATCTACGTAATCAAGTTTCTCGTTTCGTCAGCGATGAAATGCGTTTCTAAATGAGAAACGAAACTAGCGAAAGTGAGAATGGCAAAATAGTAATGTATTTTAGTCGCAAACGAACGAATGCGAAAAAACACAGGAAAAAGGATAAGAGCGACAATAATTAGAGAACACGGGTGGAAGAAAAGAGGAGAAAAATATAGAAAATTCAATGAACATAACTCTCCGTGACAGAACGTCCCCCCATTAAGATATGGAAGCACTCCATGTCTACGTTATGGAATTAATTTCCTATATCCGTAGCTTCAGGGTGTCTGTCTTCTTCCATCTCATCTCCCCTCTCCATCTCTGTCCAATTTCTACTCAAGTCTACTCCCAAAGTTTTCCTTTCACTGGAATGTCTCCCATGCGCGCTTGAAAGAGCGTCGCCGCTTCTGACATTTTTCAAAGATTTCCTGTGATTGCAGTGGAGTTTCCCTGCCACTATCGTCATATTCGTCAGTTTTGGCGATCGTCAGGAGATGGTCGGAGGTTGGCACTGGTTTTTCGAAGTATCTCTTTAAGAGATTTAAATGGAAAACCTTTTCCTTTCCTTCAATAGAGATCTGGTAGTTAGCCTTAGAAATCTTTTTCAGGACGGTAAACGGCCCTTGCCATCCGATCTTCAGTTGGTTGTTCTCGGTAGGGAGTAACACCAAAACTTTCTCTCCTGCTTCCAGTTCTCTCTCTTTCGCGACTTTCCTGTATCGGTTAGCGTGCTTTGTGCGTGCTCGCTTAAAGTTGGTCGTTGAAAGCTCCCATCCTAGTTTCAACCTATCCTTTAAATCCGACACATATTTACTTGTTGAGACAACTGTCTCATCAGCCTTCTGGTCAGTCAGTGACCAAAGTAAGGTTTCAAGCGGGCCCTTAATGGGTCTGCCGAATAAAAGCGTAGCTGGCGGAAATCCTTTGGAAGTATGAGGAGATTCTCTGTAGCCAAATAAAGCTGCAGGAATACAAAGATCCCACTCTTTAGGTTTCACTTGTGCCAATTTACTTAACATCATGTTGAGGTTTCCGTTAACACGTTCCACGAGCACATTTCCGGCCGGAGTATAAGGCTTTGTGTAGATGTGTTTGGTCCTCAAGATCTTCACGATCTCATCCATCAACAGGTTTCGGTATGGAAATCCGTTATCCGTCAGCACTTGCTGAGGGAATCCCAACCGAGTGAAAATCTGCACGAGGGCTTCTGCAACATGCTTGGCATCTGCGCATGTTAGCGGGATAGCTTCTGCCCATAAAGTGCATGTATCGACTAAGGTCAGGATAAACCTGTTCCTTCTTTTAGTCCTTTCTAAGGGTCCTAAAATGTCGATCACAACCCGTTCGAATGGTGTTCCCACTATTGGCATTTCACCCAAAGAGATTGCGGGTGCCCGTTGCTTGGGTGGCACACGTTGGCACTGGGCACAGGATTTGACATATCTGATAATATCAGTATTTACTCCTGGCCACCAATAATGAGTGGTTATCCGTTGGTTTGTGGCGTTCTGTCCCATATGTCCGCTGAAGGGAAGAGAGTGCCCCATTTCTAGGATTTGGCTTCTGTACTGTTTCGGTACTAGGAGCTGGTTGTAACCTTGGTCAGGCTTGCCCGTTCTGCGATAAAGTACGCCATCCTTAGGAAAAATGTCCCCGTGCTGTCTGGGTTCCTTAGCCATGGACAGTTTCCTAAAGCAGGGTGCCAAAGTAGGGTCCATTTTTGCGCTTCTTTAAGTTCTGTGGGTAACAAATTAGGCGTAGGCTCCCGTTCCTTCTTGGTTTGCCCTCTTGTAGTTACTGCTGCCACCATCGGCTCTTCCGGTTTCCCAATACACAAGTATCTCCCGCCAAGTATGACTGGGTAGATGGGGGTCATCCTGAACAGCCGCTTTGATCACACCACTGACAAAATCAGAGTGGATCTCCACCAATGCGATGGGAAGCGCTGTAGGTGCATCACTCTTAGAAACTCCACAAAGTTGGACGGTCTCTCCTGTCTCTTGACCGGGTTTGACCAGGTTTCTGGAAACAATGCAATCATAAGAAAGCGCCGTGTCAAATAAACAAGAAGTTTGAGAACCGTTCAATGTAACAGTACCTCGCGTTGAGGGTGTATCCCCAACAGGTTGGGAATCACTGTCAATAATTCCGCCTTGCGAAACTGTTAGTAAGCATCCGATGCGTTTAGGCTCGGTGTGCTCACTCTGATCATATGTCCCGTGCTCAGGGGTTCTCCCTTTGCCACCTTGACCTTTCTGGCTGCGCTGCCATGTAGGGCGGTCGGGTTGATCAGATTGTTTACTGTGGTTGGGGTACTTGTTTTTGTAGAACTTGGATTTTTCAGGAGGGGGGTTTTGATGTCCAGTTTCTCGATGGTTTTTCGGGTTGGAAACGTGAGAAGCATGAGAAGACTGGTCTAGATTATTTTTCCGAAAATGCTCTTCTGTCGGTTTACGTTTTGTGGCCGGTAGTTCAGCCAGCGCATTGTGATATCGCTCAGACTTTTCTAAGATGTCTTCAAGCTTTTCTGCCCCCCTGCTCGGCTAGGAAACTCCGGGTATCAGCAGACAAAGTGTTCTTTATTTGTTCGGTTAGAACAAATTCCTCAAGACCTTCATAGGTAGAGGGGAGCTGTGAAAGCTCAAGGCACTTTGTTAGGTATCCCTTCAAACGAGATGAGAACTGTTGAAAAGTTTCAGAGCTCTCTTTCCTGCTGTTGCGAAACAGTTGCAGAAACTTTAGCGCATTCATTTCGAAGCGCTCCAGTAACGCTTTCTTCAACACATCATAGTTGTCTTGTTGGCTGGTCTCCAGTTTGGCGTAAACATCATATGCAGAACCTTTGAGGGCCTGGGAAAGTTTCATACACCAACGCGACCTCTCTAAACCGTACAGGGTTGCAATTTTCTCAAAATTTTCTCGCCACGTGTCAATCTTCTCATTAGGACAAGGGAAAGATTCTAGAGCGAAAGACATAGCGGTGAGATGAGTAGATTGAGTATTAGAAGGATCAGTTAAGGAAGAATGAGGAGAAGACTCTCCATTGCTGGAGGTAGAGGCAGCACCCCGACTTTGGAACTCTAAAGTTTTAAGCGCCAACTCGTGCTGTCTCTGTCTTTCCTTTTCTCTTTCCTCATGCTGCATCCTGCGAATTTCCATTTCCTCGTCCATCTTCCTCTGCTGTAAAGCTTCGACTGCTTTCCTGTCCGCGTCATATCTCTCAAGTTCGTCTCTGACAAAAGCTTTCGCTTCTTCTCCTTCCAAACCTTCATCTCTCGCCTCGTCCCTGAGGAGCTTTCTCAGTTTTGCCCTCTCGGCCATAGTAGATAGCTGAATTGGACTAATCGAGAAAGAAAAAGAAGAAAAGGATACACTGGTTCCTACCACTTACGAGAAAAAATACCAAACAAAAGATGATATACTTATAACCTGGGATAACTTCTCCAAAAATATAGAGTCTAACTATCGCTGCTATTAATCGGCAATAAAGCACCTAATGCAAACGACTACGCCAAATAAATGGTAGTTAAGATTTCTTACTGAAAAATAAGTTGCTACAGTGGAAGCAAAAATAATTATTGCAAAAATTTAAAGAGAAAAAAAAATCACTTAATTTTTTTAATCCACTATAAGTTCACCCCTGAAGATAGTTAGGGTAAGGGAGGCAATAACAGGACGTATAGTCTGATCGCACTCCTTAGCTTTGCTCAAACACCTACTTCCTCAAAACCCTGTGAATGTTATACACTCACAAAACTTTACCAGCGTTAAGTATTACAAAATCAGTAATTAACATATATTCCGACAAAATCAACCTGTAAACCAAATGTATAATGCTCAATAATGCTGTGGAAAAACAATTATTAGCCGTGTGGTCAGCACGCCTATAAACCGATCGATACGTCTAGGGGATAGTTATTTTTAAAAGATACAAAACTCACAAGACATCACACTCTTACTCTATATCAGAATAAAGTATCTTACTGACGAGCTGATATTTGCCGTCTCGTCTTCCTATTCTAAGTTCAAAAACCGGAAACGAGCCCACATTTGTCGTACTCGTCTTCCGATTCTATGTTCAAAAAAAAAAAAATCCTACGGACGAGACCACATTTGTCGTAGATTTTTGATAGGAGAATTAAGACTTGGGTTGGTCCCTTTTGAATAGGTTGGAATGAGTGATAGTCACCGTGTGAGATAGAAATACAAAAATAGATTTCCACGAGTGAGGTGGTAGAATAGTGATAGAGGCTGTCTCTGAGAGCGGAAAATCTTCTCTCTCTCTCTCTCTCTCTCTCTCTCTCTCTCTCTCTCTCACCTATCTTCTACGACAGATCTAAAGTAGTTAGACAGTCTAACACATATACATTAAATATATATATATATCCACTCACGTGCATGCACATTCAAGTGACGACAGGTAGACACACAGACGTCGGAAACTATAACAAATGATTTTTACAAATATTCTAGAACGAGCTGACCAACACGCTGATCAATTTATTGTTAAGTTTATTTATTATTTATAAACTTACGTCACAACATGTAAAATACACCACAAAGGCATATACACAAAATCATAAGCAAATCAAGGAATGCTACAAGAACTGTTAGACCCACAGTGATATTCTTCCCTCGATGGATAGCCCACAGTCCCGTTAGGAGAAAGATGATAACACAAAGAGTCCCCGATACATATGATTAAGTCTAAGAGTTTTCCCTGTTTAAGGTATGAACAGACCTGATACTATAAACCTTGCATGAAGAAAGTTATGACAGCAAATAGGTGTCAAAATACAGCGGTGAAATAACACTCAGACTTGCGTTCCCTCTTATTCATTCAACAGTGGCCACGTGTACACATTTATACTTACAGCTTTGATCGCTGCCTCTGGGAACATAATAACTTCTAGGACCTTCACATAGACCCGTAAATGCAGCCTCGACCAAGAAATCCCCAGTTCCAACAAGACGTACTGAATTCTCTGTCTCAGGGAACGATTCCTTGGGGGTTCTTATTTTTCGGATGTCTCTTTAGTCACATAAAATTTGTCCAGGCACGTAAGTTAGCAGAGCACAATGTCACTAGCTTTGGTTTCTAGAATTAAGTAATGTCAGATCGGTGTCTACTTTCAGGAAGGTACTATATTTGGTCACCACAATACTAGTCAAAAACTCTGTCGGAATGTTACTGATATTTTGCTTGCCACAACGGGCTGAACTGTACTGAAGAATTATTCTGGAAGAATTAATTCTGGCGCGAAGGCCTCTTACTTCATTTAACTGTTAAAGTTCAGGTAATGAAAGTGATTAGTTTCTTCACAAATAATGTTCACGTACTAGAACGCTGGCAAAGTTGGGTACCACAGTTTCGCTATATAAAAATGGAAAGAACACATATCAAATAATTTACAATATGTACTCAATATAACTTACATTTTTAAACTGCAAGCGTACCGCTTGACTTATCATTTAAATTCCCGTGACGTAAGTTATATTTAAAAATCAGCAATCCTCATGAATTAGGAACACGTGCGTATTCCGTCACCATTCATGAGGCTTCTAGCATTTATACGTTAGTTTAGAAAATTTTGTTCTCGTCTGATTATTTAGCAGTAAAATTAACTTCATTATAGCTACATTGTTGTTTAAGCTAGAAATTATAATTTATTCTGCTCTCCACTGAAACACGTCACTAGAAAATAATACAGACTATATAAATTTGGCACTCTGCACAAAATCTAACTAGTGAAATATGAAATAAGCGACTTAACACTTTAAACACTTCACAAAATACTAGAATATAATATATCATATTTTACCTCACACAGAACTACAGGTAGTCGCACAACTTAAGAATTATATGCTTATATTTTTGGAAGTCTAGAAGTTCGACAAATTGTCGAAACAAACTGAGAACTTCGCTATACAGCTTATACTGTTCCGAGCAACCTGTCTACTGCAAATCTAGAGGACTGAATGAAAATAAAATTTAACATTCTGGTTATATCTATTACCAGACAAAGAGGTAATCGTTTAATTTCACTAAACGAAATAATCCCCCTTTCCGTCTATATCACTTACGTAACTGTCATAAACTGCCACTTTCTGACCGAGAGGGCGCGTGTCAGTTGCGAATCTCAGACAACTTGTCTGCAATGCAGGGGCAGTTTTTGCACCTACGTTTAACAAACTGACCGAGAAACGTGCGTGTCAATTGCAAAGGTTATACAACTTGTCTGAAATGCAGGGCAGTTTTCACACTTCAAGCTGACCATGGCCCACCATGAGTGTTGTAGCGGGTGAAAATGCAGACAAATTTGTCGCCTATATGTCTGGCGAAACGAGTATACACGGTGTATTTCGTCAATCTTACGCCAAATCGTCTGGTCCTAAGTCTGAGTATGAACCATAATCGCACCTCTCGTCAAACTGCGCGAATGACATCTACGTAATCAAGTTTCTCGTTTCGTCAGCGATGAAATGCGTTTCTAAATGAGAAACGAAACTAGCGAAAGTGAGAATGGCAAAATAGTAATGTATTTTAGTCGCAAACGAACGAATGCGAAAAAACACAGGAAAAAGGATAAGAGCGACAATAATTAGAGAACACGGGTGGAAGAAAAGAGGAGGAAAATATAGAAAATTCAATGAACATAACTCTCCGTGACAATTATAATAAACTATATGAACAGCAACTACTAATGATAATGAATGTGGTGAGTTGGGATTATTTAAATATAGTTATAGGGGACTTAATGTACTGACTGAGATCAGCTGTGAAGGTCTCTGTATCTAATAATGTTGGTGTGTTACAGAGAACCTTGCTTGCTACCACATTTCGACCTCAATCAGACTTATTCTTGAATTGGATGATGACTTCGTTTAATGTCTAGGGTTATGATAGTGATGAAGTGTAAGTTCACAACAACCAACAGACAGATACACACCTAAGTTAAGATTCACAACAATTTACAACACTATGACACTCACAAACACATAACACTCTAAAGATTTATCTTAAGTAAGTCAAGTGTTAAATTTTATATAATGTATTAGCTTTTTCAATATATAGATATCCTGATCCTACTACAATGTGAATCAGGAATCACAATCAAATGTAAGCACAATGTTTATGTACAAAAATTTATACAAAAGATCTTTGTCCAGACATATAATAGTCTTGTAATATAAGTGTAGTGTTGTGATGTATTATTATGAGGTAATACTGGTTTTTAATGTTAGGTTGTTGTTTGTCATCACGACTTCATGTGTTTGTTACTGGTGGAAATAATATTAGAGGATTCACAGATTCTGTTTCTTTAAACTTTCTGTCCCTTTTATAATAAAGTTCAGTTCAGGGGTATTTGATTCAAGGTTGGGCTTTACGTGCTGACATGCTCTTATCTCATAAGGCAGCTGCAGGAAACCTGTATCCTCTGCTCGCTTGCTTCTCAGTTTGATAATATGATAGGCAATGGCCGCTATCTTGTGCTGGGAGTCTGCTGCCAACTTTCTGGATCACGCAGTACTCGGACCGGACGATGCAATATCACCATCTATACCACGGTCCCTGAAAGTGAAGGTTATGAATCCTTCTTACTAACTAGTATACCATATTATTCCACACAGAAGTACATGACAGTACAAACAAACATAAAGTTCAGCGCTTTAGGCCAACTGCTAGCTTTTCATGTGACAATATACACCAGTATTCCTCTCCCTAATGGTTACAACGCCTCTGCAATTCCAGCTGTAATCCCTTCCATACAATAGGATAGGTGTTATGTTACTATATGGCAATCCAATATATATATGCAGTTATACTCCTCTCTGACAATCTTTTACATGGTGGAGCAATATCTAGGCTTTGCCTCATGTTTGCTACTGAACCGCACACATACAGACATAATTTATCATTTCACATTCAATTTTCATATAAAATACAGATCAAAAATGTCTAGCTTACCACAATTCGTAAGGAAAACTCACTAAAGATGACTGGTACAGTTTGATCTGCGGTATGTCCAGGCTGTTATATATATATATATATATATATATATATATATATATATATATATATATATATATATATATATATATATATATATATATATATATATATATATTTAATTTGAATAACACTGCCTGCTCTCATATCTTAAAATGTGTAACGATATGGCGTCCCTTCTAAGATTTCTTCTTCCAATATCCAGTGTATTGACCAATCGTTTTGAATATATTCACAAGAGTACCCAGTCATTCCACATTTTCATTCACTTCTACTCCGTTTCTAGGCATTTATTTGTTATTCATAGGTCACCCAATCCAATTTCTTTTAACTTCAAAGTTCAGCCAATGGCCTCCTACGTACTATCTTAGACTTTCTGTCACTACTATGTTTCACAAAAATCAGGGATTTCCATCCCAAGCAGATATGACCAAACCTGACAGTATCTCTGTTCTCTATATGTTTTATTACCAATATTTAATTATCAAATGGACTTTTTAGATAATTTATTACATATTCCTAGTCCACTAGCCTTCCTGTACACGAATATATAATTTTCAAGGGGCTAAGTGGTGTAGTTAAGAATACGATCTTTTTTCGATGTTAAGTGTTTAATTTCAACTACCACCTGTTCAATCCTTTACGACTGTACTATCAGTATAATGTCAGGAGCACTACGTAAAAAAATCAGGTTTCCTAATAAGAATTAAACCTGTTTTCAAAACCTAATGTCGTGTCGTTAGTTTTTTCATCACTGTTTATTTGAAAATCAGGCCATGCAAACGGCGTGCGAGATGGCTTACACAGCGACACACAGCGAGCGGCATAACTGCATGCGTCCCTCAGTGCATCTCTCTCTCTCTTAGTTCGTCCGTCTGTCTTTCTAAGTTAACCTTGTGCATGTAATTACACTAATGTTTGTTTTAGTATCTAGGTCATTGAGAAAATACAGTACATATTTTATAGGGGTGTGGCGATACAATTATTTGAAGAATGCAGCAGGGAAAGCAGAGATTTTGCGTTCATCCCTTCCGGCGTTATTAATCTCAGGCTTTTGCGCTATTGGGAAAGCACTGGTTTTGCTCCATTCTTCTTTCTTTCTTATATTTGCTTTCTGCTTTACATTTATATTCTAATTTATATATGGGTATTAGAATTTTTCACCACAATGAACTGTAACAACAACCACGGCAAATGATGATTAACTAACAACAAAAACTAATGATAATAAACTGTAACAACAACCACAGCGAATGGTGATTAACTAACAACAATTAACTTTTTATAATAAACTGTATCAACAACCACAACGAATGGTGATTAACTAACAACAATTAACTTTTGATAATAAACTGTAACAACAACCACAACGAATAGTGATTAAATAACAACAATAACTAATGATAATAAACTTAAGCAACTACTACTAATGATAATAAAATATAGCAAAAACTACTAATGTTAATAAACTACAACAATAATAACTATTGACAATAACCTATAACAAATCCTACTACCAACGGTAACAAACTGTAACAGCCACAGCGATTAACAATGAACTATAAGAACACACATAATTAATATACCTAAATTATACCAAACACAATCACCAATCACGACACCAAGTCTGCTCAGTAAGCAGAAATAACAGTAAGAACTTACATACACTAGACCAGTGGTTCTCAAAGTGGGCAATATAGCCCACCCAAGGGGTCATGCCATATTTCTAGAGGGCCACAGTAAAATTGTAAAGTACCTTTTTTCAGATAACAGCGATTATGAGTGGGGCCACAGAGGTGAATGAGGTTCAGAAGGAAGCCATAAAGGAAAAAAAAAGGTTGACAACCCCTGCTCTAGAACACACGGTCTTTTATATTTAGACATGCACCCTACTCTAACCGACGGACCTTGTGTCTAGGTTGAACGAGGCGCAACTCGCCACAATGAGGCTTAATATCATAAACAAACAAGAAACGTAAGAACAGATTTTCTGTTTAAGACAATTTCATAATTTTACCCGTGTAGTTCCCGGGCGGGTCTCTGCAGCGACATAGAAAGAATAGAACACTACTCCCTCAGGCATGTCGTACAAGGCTCTAAAAGGAGGTTGGTCATGGGGCTGGCAACCTCACCGTGTAAAATAAATTACCACAGAAACGATCGAACGAACACAATCTTTATGTCATCAGGGTAAAGAAATAGGCATTATTGCCTTTGTTACATTTCTGCCTTTTAATAACACTTTTCTAAAACCACAGCTGCAAGGCCATGCGACTGCTTGGGGCAGATTCCCTGCCCGTGAACAAGCTGTAGTGGTAGTTCTACGCCCCGCAAAGGAAATTAATGATAGTGATAATACTTATTTGCTGTCTCTTTATTATTATTTAAATATATTTAGTTGCTGCGTCATTTCATTTATAGTTCTTTCTGCGAGAGAACATACAACACAAATTTGCCAACAATTTTTCCAAGTACATCGAAGCGCCATGAACCGTCGAAGAAGTCCTGCGATTTATTAACAGGCCATGTGGGGACGAGAACGAGATAAACAATTTTGGCCAATGGTCCTCGCTGATGAAGTTCCCGATATCTATGGACCTGAGAGCCGACCCGACAGAATTCATTTGTCAAGGGAATTTCGTATGTTTATAGTTTTGCACAATCTTAATTTCTATCACACTCATCTGAATATCAGTCAGTGCTGTCCGGTTGTTGTGTAGGAGCCGGGTTGTGCAAAAATTGGCCCGTGGTTATATTAGTTCATTTCTTGAGTGGATTGAGGAGCGAATGAAGGGAATAGTTGTGCTTCATAACAACTGTCTTCTGTTAGTTGTATCCTATGTTGTAAAACATTGTTGGTTTAGTTGTTTATTCTGTAGTAAAACTCAATGATGCAAAGCTTTGCCGTAATTGTATTCATGGTTTTATAAATTCAGTTGTGTAGTTGTGCTATATGTTGTAAAATGTTGTTGTGCTCAATGTTATAATATTATATTGTGGTTTTGTATGCTATGTTGTCAATGTGTTGCGTCAGCGGCATCCTATATTGTAAAACTTCGTTGTATGATCTGTATTCTTTGCTGTACAAGTTTGTTGTGTTAGCTGTATCTTACATTTTTCCTTCCCTCTCCTCCCTCCACTTCAGAAAGAAAATTCATGCAAGAAAAAAAGATAAAAAAGAAATAGAGAAGAAATGGAAGAAAGAGAGATAAAAAGAAAGAAAAGAATGAGGAAACTAAAGAAAAAAAATAAAAAAAATGAAAAAGGAAGAAAGAAAGACAAAAGAAACAAGGAATGAAAGAAAGAAAAATATCAACATAGGGGGATGCCAGAAATATCAAATTTAACAGATGAAGGCTATGTTTGCTTCGCAACATGACAAAATCGCGGGATTTGTTCAAATATCATACAATGGTCAATGACAGGCAAAGAAATTGAAAAAAGGTATTTCAAGAACGAAAGAAAATAACACACCAAATAAGGATCCCGTTACACGCCCGTTGAGGCATATTAGGAATATGGTGATAGGCCAATATTTTTCTTGACCATCGGCACACTAGGGGTGATGGGGTCAGCATCACGCCGGCCGCCTTAACTCTCCCTGAGTTGCTCTGGTGGTACCCAATTCATGAGGCTAGGTCGATCCCGGACCTGTTTGCTGTCTAAAAAATCCCACTTCAACTGGGGATCGAACTAGGATCGACGGGCTGGGAAACCAGTGCACTAACCATTTTGCTACCGCGGCTCTAACACACAAATAACCTTGCACAACAACATTTGAATAAAAAAAACTCAAGACATCATTTTCAAAGAAAATATACAGTTAACAACAAATATCACCTCCATAGATATATCGTTATTCTTTATAATCATTCACTCAGTCAATAATCTATCTATCTATCTATCTATCTATCTATCTATCTATCTATCTATCTATCTATCTATCTATCTATCTATCTATCTATCTATCTATCTATCTATCTATCTATCTATCTATCTATCTATCTATCTATCTATCTATCTATCTATCTATCTATCTATCTATCTATCTATCTATCTATCTATCTATCTATCTATCTATTAATGTTTATTTTTATTTTTATTTATTTTATTTTTACATTCATTATTATTATTATTATTCTTTTTTAATGTTAAAAACGTACTTTAATTATGATGATTATTGCAAATGTAATATTACTTTTATAATGATAAATGCCTTAATTATGCTTATAGTAAATGTGAGGATGAAAGGATATAGTATATATGATGAGAGAGAGAGGAAGGGCAGAATGTCAGACGGGCCTGTGTGACCATTTCTTAACCCTTTGAAAATAAAGTTCTATCTATCTATCTATCTATCTATCTATCTATCTATCTATCTATCTATCTATCTATCTATCTATCTATCTATCTATCTATCTATCTATCTATCTATCTATCTATCTATCTATCTATCTATCTATCTATCTATCTATCTATCTATCTATCTATCTATCTATCTATCTATCTATCTATCTATCTATCTATCTATCTATCTATCTATCTATCTATCTATCTATCTATCTATCTATCTATCTATCTATCTATCTATCTATCTATCTATCTATCTATCTATCTATCTATCTAATCTTTATTCTACCTTTTTCGCCTATTTATCATTTTCTTATTTCGAATAAACGAGGAAATTATCTCGCTACGCCACTATCTCTCAACCCTCACTCGCACACGGAGCCACAGCGAACATTCAGCGGCACTTTATTACCGAAACGACCAATATTAAACCCCGTCTAACGGTTTTATAATTGGCAGTAAAAACTCAGAATCTTAGAAATGCTAGCATATCTCTTTATGTTCATAATTTTCAGCTAGAACTCCTTCGAAAGAAACATCCGCTTCTAATGTGCCAAATTAGACGGAAAGTAATAACCAACCGCTTGCGTTGGTTCCAGACTGGAATAAAAGACAAAAAACCCCGCAGAAGTGTATAATCAAACATCTTATGAGCAATCTCAAAGCTACCTTACGGTTTGTCTACCTCAGCGAGAGCAAGGACAAGGTTTGGGGTAAAATCTTTATCATTTCATTTTTTTTGACCTTAAATATTCTGTATTCTTAAATGACATACGCTTTTTGTTTGTGGATTTAAAAAAAAATTTTTTTTTAATACTTCAGGATGTCTCGAAAGTCCTGAATGCTAGACGAAATGTGTAGTTTAATTGAAATGTTCTTTTATATACTTGTATGTCAGTCATTAGGCTATTATATGTGGTGTGAATATGTGTTGTTCAAATATCTGTTTTGTTGAAAACCTGCATGTTCTTCTCTCAAATATCTGTCTATGGCTTGTAATATTTGAAGAGAGCTTTTAACTGAACTCACTACTTCAATTGGATTTGTGGATTGGGGGACAAGACATTAGGCAGAGAACAGCTCTTAAAAATAGCTGGACCTGATCTGGGAATCCCCAGTGTAAGAGAGAGGAAGACCAAAGAACACATGGAGAAGAGAACTCGTGACAGACATGAAGGGGATGAAGTAGACATGGAGATACCTTGAGCTGATGGCACGTGACATGATAACTTGGCATACATTTGTGGAAGACCTATGTTCCTTTTGGAGTTCAAAGGTGAAGAAGAAGAAGAACTGGTTTTCTCAGAGTGTAAGCTATCCAACGCCCGTGCATTGTCATCACATATTGATCCACATATAATTGTCTGATTCTTTCCATCGGTTCAGCATTAACTATCTTGTCATATCACTTCAAAAGAATACAAAACACATGCATTCCCCAAAAAGGTTATTGGAACTTCCCTAGCTCTTAAAAAACAAACTAAGAAAATCGGAAGTAGAAGGTGGATGCAAAATGCTGCATTTATAAGGGACGTTCTCAAGAACAGAAGTTGTAACATCGACATCAAAACATAATACAGGACAAAGCTACAAAGCATCTGACACCACAGCTACAACTGCATATTTTAGCTAGCGTCCGATTTTCCCAAAGGTGCTATGCAGAAATCAATTTTAGAAAAGAAAATACGAGGGACAAAAAAACATTCATTCGGAATGTCCTTCTAGCCCCGCTAACTAACTAGCAGTGCAATTTGGAAAGCATCGAGCTACGAACCCGTTGAAAGGAAGGGAGGAAGATTCCCCATTTTCGGATTAGCATGATAATGACGGTTGATCATGGTTTATGTGACGTCATCAGTGGTCTATAAGTCGCGTGACATTTTATCCGTTGCGCATGCGCGCGTGACACCCAGACGTTGGGGGAGTCGTTGGAAGGCCCGAGGAGTCATGCAATACCCCACACGCAAGTCGCAAACCACCAGACGTCAGACAGGCGTAACGTCCCTTGGAAAGATGATCTTAATGTTTTGATGGAACAAATACGGATTTCTGGAGTTAGAGAAACCTTTGTCTTTCGATACTTTATTTTATTTTCAGTTTTTTTTATAAAATCAGTACAGTAGTCTAATGTAGACAGGAAGACAACTATGGAAACCACCTAAGTATCCACATGAGAAAGTGAAAATTGTCTACATTAGATCTTGGTACACTTGGGCAAGCTAAGTTATAATTGTACAGGGTATTCCAAGAGTCTTTTCCTATTTATAAACTGTTTTTTTTTTCAGTTGCGCACGTAAAAAATCCCACAGCAGTTGGAAATCGTAAAGAGTAGGCCTATCAGGCCGCTGCCCTGGCAAATTTAAAAATTTAGAAACCTACCCACCGCAAAGATATTTATAGAATGTGTAATTCCTGTATACACACATTGGGATTCTCGCCAGTGCTACGGAGTTCGTGCACTGTGTTGAGATCCTCCTTGTGTGATCTAAGAGAGGAGAACGGAGGGGGAGTTCTCTGTGTGCAATGAAGATAGACCTTGAAACCAAACATCCAGTGGATACAAGTGAGGATATAACAATAAAATAAACAAAAGATTTGACTTTTCAATCACCTTATACTTTCAATGAGATTACGGTCTACAACATACAATTGTTCACTTATACTTGTGTCATCAATGAGATTACGGTCTACAACATACAATTGTTCACTTATACTTGTGTCATCAATGAGATTACGGTCTACAACATACAATAGTTCACTTATACTTGTGTCATCAATGAGATTACGGTCTACAACATACGATTGTTCACTTATACTTGTGTCATCAATGAGATTACGGTCTACAACATACCATTGTTCACTTATACTTGTGTCATCAATGAGATTACGGTCTACAACATACAATTGTTCACTTATACTTGTGTCATCAATGAGATTACGGTCTACAACATACAATTGTTCACTTATACTTGTGTCATCAATGAGATTACGGTCTACAACATACAATTGTTCACTTATACTTGTGTCATCAATGAGATTACGGTCTACAACATACAATTGTTCACTTATACTTGTGTCATCAATGAGATTACGGTCTACAACATACAATTGTTCATTGTAGCTAGTAAATGTTTTCATTGTCGCTATTTGTACATTTTTCTATCTATAAATAATAAAATAACTCCACATGAGTATGAAATGGAGAATGCGCTTAAGGCAAATAAAAATGTTTATTATTTGAAGAC
>JAMPIV010002456.1:0-39835 GCA_024509875.1 Oreohelix idahoensis
TATGGTTGTTGTGTATTTGGTTTTTTATGGGTTTTTTTAATGGTTGGTATTTTTAATTTGATAGGGTTTAGGTGTTGGTTTTTGTGTTGTTTTTTTATTTTTATGTGGGGGTTTTGTTTGTTATATGTGATTTTTTGTATTGTTGGTTAGGGTTTGGGGGTGAGGGGGGGTTGGAATGGGGGAATTTTTTTTGAAATAAAATAGTGGTATGGGGTATTGTTTTTGGGGGTGAAGGTATGGTGGGAATTTGAATTTTATTTTGGGTAAGTATTATTGTAAAATTTTGTGTAGGAGGGTGGGATGGGGATGGTTGGTTGGTGGGGGTTAGTTGTTTAAATGGAAATGATGAATTTGGGTTGGGGGGGTTGGATTGAAATGGACTTGGGGGTTAGTTTTTATAGTGGGGATACCCCGGGTCCCCCCCCCCCCCCCCCCACATATGGGTAAGTTGATGGTGGGGTTGGTTGGGGTAGTTGATTGGGTTGGAGGAGGGGTTGTTATTTGAGTGTTGGAGTATTTGTTTGGTTTGTAATTTAGCCAAATTGTCATGTTTGTGTGTTGGGTTTGTTTGATTTGGGTATAGATTTTTATGTTTAGTTTTTTAGGTTTGTTGGGTTATGGGGGTGTTGTGGTGTTGGATTGGTTGGTTATTAGGATTGTTTTGGTTTTATTTTTAGTTGGATTTTTGATGTAGTTTGGGGGAGGGGGTATAGGGGGGTGGAGGTTTTGTTTGATGTATGAATTAATTGGTGGGTTTTATAATGGTAATGGGTGTGGTATAGGGGGGATTAATTTATGGGTTGGGGGGTGTGGGGTTGATAGGGTTTTTAGAGGTATTTCTGGTTGGGTGGAGGGATAAATTTTGTATAAGTGGGTTGGTTTATAGGATGATTTTTTGGGATATTGTGGTGGGATTAGTAGTTTGGTGGGATTTGGGTTTGTTATTATGATTATTAGAGTGTATGTTTGTAAGATTTTTTATAAAGTGGATTATAGTGTAATGATTATGTTGGTTGGTGGGTTAATGGGGTAAGGTTATAAAAAGGGGGGTTGAAAAAGTGTTAGCTAGTTTTATGATATGGATTTTTGGTAGTTTGAATTAATTTTTTATTTTATTGTTAATTTGAATTTAATTTATAGATTGGTGTTAGATCTGAATGGGTAAGGTTTTGGATATGTATTTTAGATGGTGGGTGAGCCTATATTGTAAGTTGTTGGAATTTGATTTGAGGGTTTTATTTAGTTTTTTTTTTTTTTTTAATTATGGGGGTTTTTTTTAATATTATTTTAGGTGTTTAATTTTGGTGGTATTGTGTGGGAAGGATAGGGTGGGAACCAAATACATGTTCTTAAGTATTGAAAGTTTGTTGTATGTTTGCCACGTTTTAGTAGGAGAAAATACGGTTTTGTGGATTACATATTTTGAATTTTATTATTTTTTTATGGATTATTACGATGGGTGAGTTACAGAGGGGGGATTAGTGAATATTGATTTTTATTGTAGTTTAGGATTTTGTTGTTATTATTATAGGATAAATAATTATATATTTATATAAGTTGGTAAGTTTTGTTTCATGTTGAATAATTTATTATATAAAATTAGATTCCTCCTGAATATTAATGGGTAGATTCTATGTGGTTGATAAAATAAAAAGGGTATTTTGGATATTAGGATTCTAAACGTTAAATGACTTCGTATGTATAAAAAAATAGGTTTAAAAGGGTATTGGTATTTGGTGAGAAATTCAGTTAATGGTAGTTGTGAGTGTGATTTTGAAGATATAATTTAAAATGTATAATAGATGGGTCTAATCCATGTTGGGATGTGTTTAGCAATTATTGTTAAATTTGTTTAGGGCAGTAGGTAAATTTTGTGTAAATTGTTACATTAGTATAGGAAATTTTTTCAGACTTAGTTTAATTGAAGTTATTTAATTGGTATGAGTGTGGAGGGACTAAAATGAACAATATTAAAGAATAGGAACTGGGATTTGGAAGGGGTAAGGTTTTAATGAATGAGTATGTAAGGAAATGTGTGTGTTGTAGAATTATCAGGGAGTTTAAATAAGGAATAAGAGATTTGTCGATAATGGTAATTTTTCCACTTGGGTAGTGCGTAGGTAGGGGTTGCGTTGTAGCTTATTAAGTTTGTAGTGAAGGATAGTGGGGATGGGGTGGGTATAACTCCCCACAATTGTGTGGAAGTTAGGTAGTCACCGCTTTGGTTATTAATTACAATTGGACTGAATACGGCCAACCCTTCTCCGGTGTGACAGAGTGTTTATTACTTATTGGTTAGCATATATAATTTGTTTAGGTGGGGTGGGCTTCATGGGGAGGTGGGTGTAATAGCTTGATTGTGTAGAAGAGAATGGGTGTATTGGCTAAAAGTTTGAGGAAGATGGTAGATATTTGGATACATGTATGTTGGGGGAAGTAGGGATGTTTAGTACTTTGGGATGAGGGAGGTTTAATTGTTTATTGTTTTTTTATTTTGCTAGGTTAAAGGGCATGGTATAATTTTGAATGTTGATTGGTTATTTATGATAAATTGATTTTGGTAGGTTTATGCTTGGTAAAGATCTATTTGTTTTACTATGTTCACACTGATATCACTTGTTATTGATAGGTTGAATTAAATGAGGGGGGGACTAAGGATATTTAGGGATCGTGGATGATCAGTTACTGGGAGTGTTAGATGGATTTCGGGTAGTGTGATATAGGGTAAGTGGTATAAGGGTATGGGATTGTTTGTGTAAATCCTAAATAAATTAGTAAAAAATGGCATAAATGATGGAAGGATATTTGGTGGGCATACTATGTCATTGGGATAGATAGGTTTTGACGTAGGGTGTGTATGAACGATGAATAAGTTAGTCAAGATTAATATTTTTAGAAGATTAATAAACTGGTAATGTAATATGACATGTATTTTGGTTTAAAGTTTTGTATTTTTGAATGGGATATATACAGGAATGTGCCCATTTAATAGTGGTACTGGTTTATGTTGAGTGATTGTCCACCCCCCAAGTGTTGTAAATGTTTGAACAAAGGCATGGGCGTATACATAGCAAATTATTTAGCCCCCGTTTTATAACCCTTGTGAGAGTGGAGGCGCTATGCTTTGCCCACCCCTGGGGGTACTCATGGACAATGCCGTGGGGAATGGTTGTTGGGGTTGAACCACGGTCGGGATGTTTGTGCTCACGGGCAGTCTTATTCTTAGTGGTACCCTTACACAAGGGGTCCCATAAAAGCCCCGCCAGTACAGGAGTAGCAAGCCTTATCCTTAACGTAATTGTGGTGCTAGCATTTTACTCAGATTTAGTGGTTCTACTCCAAACACATAAAAGAAAAACATACACGGAAATAAGCTGTACAAGTGTGATATTTGTGAGAAGCAAGCATTTATTCACTAGGCAGGGTAGTCTACAAAGTGACATGACTTCTAAGAATACATACCTGGGCAATCTCGGGGGAGAATCTTTTCGGTGTTTTGATTGTTTTTGTGATGGCATTCGTACTTGGAAAGGTACCTGCTTACAAAAGCATAAAAGAATACATACAGGAAATAAACCTTACAAGTGTGCTATTGATTCTGTGATTCCAGCATTTACTCAGAGTTAAGGTAATCTACAAAAACATAAAGATACATTGACTGGCGTAAGGAATACAAGTGTGATGTTTATGGTGCAGCTTTGCATGACAGTAATCTACAAAGGCATAAAACCGAGGGTACATACAGGAAAGAAACCTTCATGTGTAATGGATTTGTGTAGCTGCACACATTTAATCAAGTGGTCCATCTACAAACACATAAAAGAACCTCTCCATACAGAAAATATGCCTACAAGTGTGATGTTTGTGATGCAGCATTTACTAGATATGTCCATCTTGACATAGAAAGATCATGGGAAATAAACAGTACACATGTGTTTTTTGTGGTACAAACATTTATCTGAGTCAGTGGTAGACGGACAAAGACATAAACATTATAACATAATAGGGGAAGACAAATCCTACAAGTTGTGATATTTATGGTGTATCATTTATTAGAAAGATAACCTACCAACAACATAAAAGAATACATACAGGGAGAGAATTCCTTATTGATGCGCGGATATTTGTATATGAGGGAACTGCCATAAGTTTGAGGACGGTGGGGCTAAAACAGATGAATGGGAAAAAAAAAAACCACACACACACACACACAAATAGTAATACGTCTTACAAGGAGAAAGGTCAAGAAAAACCTACGTTGCGGCACAAGGCCTTCGTCAGGGACTGACAAACAACAGACAGGAGGGAATGAGAAAATGAGAATTTGTAGACCCGTGAAATAAACTATAAAAAAAGAGAAAAAAAATAACTCCCTATGTCCAGTCACACAGTGAAGCTAGATGGCTGCCATTAAACTGGTGTCCTAGGAAGTCCATAATACTTTAAAAAAACAAAATAAAAAAAAATAAAAAAAAGGACCGGAAAAGAGTGAGAGGAAAAAAAAAAAATTAAATAAATTACAAAAAAAAAAAATTACAAAAAAAAATTTAATAAAATAATAATAATATTAAAATATATAAAGTGAGGGAAAAGCGATAAAAAAAATAAAAATTTTTAATAAATAAATAAAAAAAAAAAAAAAAAAATTTAATAAATAAAATAAAATAAATAAAATAAAAAATTTTTTTAATTAAAAAAAAATGGGTGATCACATCGAAGTAGACAGTCTAATACAATAGGAGACTTGATAGAGAAAGGCCGTCTCAGTCAAAAGAATGGTTGGTATTCAAACCGTGTGTTTAAGGCAACCCATAAGATGGATGAGGCGTTTGTTCCTGGCGAAACCTCTCGCTTCTCTTTTTTGGCGTCTGAGGAATAGACCTGATGGCTGTCCACCTGGATGTCAGTGGCACCGAGGTGGTCAGGGCCATTGAAGTGGATGCCACAGTTTGTGGATTTAAACTGAGAGATGTCATAGAGGTTCTGCAGAATCGGATCTCGCCCAGTCGTGTGCCCATTTGGCCGATTAAGTAATGGTGCAACGTTTGCATATAATAGCATAAATGACGTTTGCAGCATTATCCTGGACCTTTTCCATTGATGTATCATCTTAGATACATAGATGATGGCATAGGTCTCACTGATATGCCAGAGGTTGACCTATCTAGGTTCATTAACTTCATTAATAACTTCCACCCTGCTATCCAATCACCTCTCACATCCTCCACTAACCCCTCTGTTAATTTCCTCGACATCGTTTTGACCATCACTTCCCCCCCCCCCCAATACCTCACCACTTCGGTGTACTACAAACCCACCGATGCACACAGTTACCTCCTTTAACTTCCTCTCATCCTCCTGCTTGTCGTGACTCGGTACCTTTCTCACAACTTCTCCGTCTCCGTCAGTTATGTCAAGATGATGACAACTTTCTATGCCGAGCACAAGAAATGTTGGACTTCTTTCGTAACAGACAGTATCCATAGGATGTTCTTACCTCTGCCTTAGAACGTGTTTCACCCCTATCTCACGTCTAGAGGCCCTCAAACCCCGCCATATAACACCTCCTTCCTTGATAGAGTCAAGTTAATAAAGACCTATCACCCTCACAACACTGCTGTCAAAAGGATCCTGTATCATCACCTACCTCTCCTCCAAGCTGACCCAGTGGTGCGGGAAGTGTTTAGTGAGCCACCCTTGCTGGCATATAGACGTAGGATAAAAATTTGACTGATCTCCTAGTTTCACAGCCATTTGAAAAACTGTCAACGATGGCCACTTTGGACCAAGCCGTGTAACTGAACTCGATGTAAGACATGTCAGTATGTAATCGAAACATGTTCAGTACAATCTGGAATTTCCCTAATGCCAAGTTCACCATCACCCATGGCTTCACATGTGTGTCACGCAACGTCATTTATGCTATTAAGACAAATGCATTACTTACATTGGCCAAATGGGCACACGACTGGGCGACCCGATTCTGCAGACACATCTCAGTTTAAATCCACACCTGTGGCCATACACTTCAATGGCCCTGACCACCACGGTTGCCACTGACATCCAGGTGACAGCCATCAGGTCCCTGTTCCTCGGAGCCAACAGTCGGTTTTGCCAGGAACAATGCCTCATCCATCTTATGGGTTGGCCTTAAAACACACGGTTTGAATACCCAACATTCTTTTGTCTGAGACGCCTTCCCCCCCTCTCTATCAAGTCCCAATTGTATTTATGACTGTCTACTTTGATGTGATCACCCATTTTTTTTTTTTTTTAAATTTTTTAAACATTTATTTTATTTTATTTTATTTATTTATTTTTTTTTATTAATTTATTATTTATTTTTTTTTTTAAATTTATTCATTCTGCGACTGGAAATAAAGGAGTTGTTTTTTTTCTCTTTTTTTATAGTTTCATGTTCTCCACTTAATTCTCACTTTCTTTCCCTCCTGTCTCTTGTTTGTCTGTCCCTGACGAAGGCCTTGTGGCTGTAACGTAGGTTTTTTTCTTATCCTTTCTCCTTGTAAGACATATTACTATTTGTGTGTGTGTGTTTTTGTTTTGTGTTTTTTTCCCATTCATCTGATGTGATATTTGTGTTGCAGAACGTCATGAAATTGCCTCGCCCTTTCTCAATGGAGCGTCCATAAGATATTTTCAGAAGTCAAGAACAATGCTGCGTTGGGCAGGGTAATTGTTAACTTATATCTGATCCACCACCTTTTTATGAAGATTTATGCAATGACTAATTTCAGCTCATTCAAGCCCTTAACCTGATTTACTCAGTAACTTATTATGGTATAGCTGTATGTAAAGTGTATTTATGACATTGACTGAGACAAACAGGTTGTACTACATTTAAGTAATTAAATAAACTTTAAATTTGTGTATAAACAAGTGACAAATTTATTAATCAGTTTTGTTTTAACAGATTTTAAAGAGTGAATAATTATTTATTAAAACAAATTACTCATCATGGTGTGATGGCAGGGTGTTTTATAAAAGAAGTCACTTGGCAGCTTTTATTTGCACTTAACTGCCAATGAGGTTTCTTCTCCCTCTAGTGTTTTGGTTCTTTGCAGAAAGCTGACTGGATATCTCATGTCCCTGGTCAATGTTGTAGTGCGCAGCATGTTCCCAGAAGTGTACTGTCAGGGAGTGTCTATGAAGTTTGTCCCACATCTCTATGACCCGTCTGATGATGGTGTCTAGTGTCTACTTCAGGCTACTTGTACCCTCACTTATTCCAGAGATAGTACCCTCAACTGGTACCACCAAATAGTATGGCAAAAGAAAAGAAACAAATCCTCTCCTGAGTATTAAGTTTTCCGACACATACAAATGTGTCCTCCTCTTCTTCCTATTCCACCATCGCATGTACCTCAGAACTTTTACCCTTGATGAGAATTAATTTTAATCCCAAGGAGTGAGAAAACATTCATTACAAGTGGAATAAATAGATTTACATTTACCTTTTAAAAAGGTTGGAAACTTTCGTTACATTTAGATTGAATAGATTTACATTTACCTTTTAAAAAGTTTGGAAACTTTCATTACATTTAGATTGAATAGATTTACATTTACCTTTTAAAAAGGTTGGAAACTTTCATTACATTTAGATTGAATAGATTTACATTTACCTTTTAAAAAGGTTGGAAACTTTTGTTACATTTAGATTGAATAGATTTACATTTACCTTTTAAAAAGGTTGGAAACTTTCGTTACATTTAGATTGAATAGATTTACATTTACCTTTAAAAAGGTTGGAAACTTTCATTACATTTAGATTGAATAGATTTACATTTACCTTTTAAAAAGGTTGGAAACTTTCATTACATTTAGATTGAATAGATTTACATTTACCTTTACATCTACAATCTTTGAAAATGCTCACAATATATACCTGTCACAAAAAGTAGGGGATATTTTAAGATGGTATGTATTATTTTACAAAAGAGTGGATTTCGTAATTTAATGGATGTATGGACATATCGAGCACGCTCTTCTCCACTCTCACGTGTATTATCATGTTGACCTAGTGACTCGTGATGAGTAAGCCAATCCCAAGAACAGAGGTGGGGCCCATCCGTAAAGTTCACACATTATTCTTTTTCACAAAAATGCGTGTATCTTGGGTTTGATGAACACTACTCACCATGGACAGGTATAAAAAGACTCTGCAACAGATAAAATTTCTTTTCTTCATCATGGAATGTTTGACAGAACAGCAGAGTTGGATAGGCATAGGCATGTTGCAAACCGGAAGTCGGCAAGTGGATGTTGCTCGGAACCTCAATGTTTCACAGTCAGTTGTCAGCAGATTGTGGAACAGGTATCAAAATTTCCGCACAGTGGCTGAACTGCCTCGGACTGGCCACCCAAGAGTCACTACATGCCGCCAAGATCAACTTCTTGCTACTCAGGCCCTCAGAACGCGGACTCTAATTGCTACTCAACTTCAGCAACACCTTCAACAAACCACTGGGATCCAAGTCTCAACTCAGACAGTATGAAACCATTTGCACCAAGTGCAACTGGCCTCACGCAGACCATTTGTAGCTTTGCCCATGTCACTACAACACAGGCGAGCAAGAATGGATTGGTGCCAACGTCATCATCGGTGGACCAATCAACAGTGATGTTTTCTGATGAGTCCCGTTTCGTTTTGGATTTTCATGATCGTCGAATACGTGTCTGGTGACGGCGAAGTAAGCATTACCAGCCTCCTGCAACTGTTGCACACAACCGTTATGGAGGTGGCAGTGTAATGGTGTGGGCAGGCATCTGTATGAATGACAGGACCGACCTTCATATATGCGAGGTCAATATCACAGGGCTCTACTACCGTGACAACATCATCGAGTCTATTGTTGTGCCATTTACTCAATGGCACAGACCAGATTTCATCTTCAAGGATGACAATGCACGTCCTCACCATGCTTGCGTCGTCCAAGATCACCTTCAGATGCAGCATATCTGAACGTTACCATGGCCGCCGATGTCCCACAACCTGTCTTCTATTGAGCATTTGTGGGACCTCCTGAATAGACGCGTCCAACAACGTCCAGCTGCCCACAGACTCTCCAGCAGTTAGCCTAAGCCCTTCAGCAGGAGTGGCAGAGAATTTCTCAAGACAACATCAGAAGGTTTATTTCCAGTATTCATTGCAATGCATGTTTAGCAGCAAACGGGGGCCGTACATGTTTTTAGAAATATTGGAATATTTTTGTGAAAATGAAGTACCTACCCCGCCTTGGTTGCCAGTGCGACTAAAATCATGTGAGTAAAGCCATAACACTTCTTATACCGCAGATGTCTTGTTATGATGCTCAAGTTTACTTGTACGAAGGAATAAATGAACTAATTTGAAATATATTGTCTTTGGATAACTTTTAAATTCAATATCCCCTACTTTTTGTGACAGGTATAGATTGAGTATGTTGTCATTTACATCTACACTGGTTGAAAAGTTTGAAAATTATCATTACTTTTTTTTTAAAAGAATATGGTTACATAGACATTTACACTTGTTTTAAAATGTTAATACTAGAATAAAAATGTACATCATTTCTTTCATCTGTCCCTCCCTGCTCCAAATGGAACTTGGGACTAAATACAACATCTCTGAAGACCCCCCTTACGGAGAAACAAAGGCGCGCGTCGCGACTCGCACAACAAGGGCTCGCGAGGCGCGCGACTCAATCTGCGCTTAATCTGACATCTACATACCCTATAGCACCATATTCCCTACTTCAGCTGCTCCGATTGCTTCTAACTCAGCAAGGCCGCGTCCATTGCAGTTGCGAGTTCCTCCCTACATCCTCCATTCCGAAGAAGCACCCACATGCGGCGGACAGCGGCGATACAGACTAGGCGGGGAGGGGGTGGGCGGGGGCTCGGGCGGTCGGGAGTGAGCGGAGGGAGGGGTTAAAGCGACGCGGTCTCTCTCCAGTACGTCCCCCCCTCTGTTCCCCCTGGCCAACCCCACACTCCTGAAGCTCAAACACACACAAGCGCGTGTCTCAATCATTCTTCTATAAATCTCACTCCATTCGCACACTCCTCCACAGCCGCCACGCCCTTGTGCGAAGTTCTATGAATTTTCACACAGTGAGTGAGGAAACCGACATGCCAGAATCGTATCACTAACATATCTTCCTAGACTACCTACATGCGAGCGCCATAACACTCCCTCATCCTCTCTAATACGCTCTCCCATAAGCTGCATCTCCGTTTCTCTACTTATAGGTGCCGCGGTGCAGGAGCGATAAGTAATATAACCTCTCTCTCATCTTATTCCACCAGAAGCCAAACACACAGAAACTTTCTCTCTCTAGCGCATGTCCTCGCCATTCATAATACAGCAGCGGTTTCTACACAAGCATGGACTACAGTATCCTCAAACATCAAGGAAGTGAAAGCCAATAACATTTCTGTACCTAGAAGTTTCACTATCATAATGAGACTCCGCGCTCTAAGCAACTCAAACTTAACGCCATAAGTCAGGCAGCACTGAGATATGAGTTTACAACACTAAGCGTCCATTCCAGCCCACACCTGCGGCACAAAAGTGAGGAAAATACAGCACGACAATGGAGAGTCTATGAGTAGCGGAACGAGAAGGCCTGCCTTCAGATTGACAAGCCCCAAGACAGCTTCGCTCAATACACCCTGAACAGGGGAGATTACTTTCTCTTATCTTATCTCTTTTTATATCTCTGCAAATCTACCGACTGTACTGCCGCCAGCTACCACTTCACATATTAAACTCCGAGCCACCGGCCGTAATACTCAGGCGCTTACTACTTTTTATACAAATAGCCCTCTAAGAACAAAACACCTTACCATTGCGATTTTATTACACAGTGAGTATCCATCACCCCTTCTATATCTTGTACACACATCACAAGACAAGTGTCCCGCGGAAAACCAACACACGCTTAGGTTCCATAGCAAAATACTTACAATACTCGAGCGCGCATTTCGAGGTAACCGATGCCCCCACTTTGCAAGCTGGGTCAGCTCAGGAGCCGCCAGTCCCTGGTCGACAGACCACTCCTTCGAAATCCTCGCCAGGTCTCGAGTTAATCCAGTCCCAAACTCTCCCGGTCAACAGAACAAAATCCTCAAATGCCATCAGCCTGGGCGCTTGTTGCGCGACATATCCTACGCCTTTCCATCCAACGCCATCTCGCCCCGGCGCAGCGGTGTTGTAACACACGCTTAGCGCGGCTCTCACCTGAGCCTCGTGCGATAGCGCTAAAAACCCGGTACACCCAGACGTCGGCAAATAAAATACGAGACCCACTCGCGAGTCTCGAATTTCTAGCGTCTCTCATCACCCCCACACCACAATCATGTGCGCTCCCGGACCCCTAGCCTCCCTCAAACACGCCGCGCAACGTGAGCGAAACAGCGCCGACCACCAATTCCACACCCGAACGACACCACTGCAGCCTCACACCTGACGCGAGTCCAATTAACTACCCAGCTGAGAGACACAGAAGCAGCTGTCACACGACCGATCCGCAGCGCACATCTCAAACAGCAGGTTTCTCTCTACAAAAACGTCGCGCGCAGCTGCAACAGGCTCCAACAGGCCACTAGCGAGATCTAAAAATCAGCGAGGTCGAGAATGATCCCTGCAAAGTCCTTGACATGGAAATATATGGCACCTCTTTAGGCTCATTTTTGGTGAGCGAAGCATTGAGTTACAGAGCAATGTATGACCAGCTGTCGTCAGCCAACAAACCTTGTGGGAAAAAAAAAAAAAAAAAAAAAAAATAAAAGGCGGGGGGGGGGAAAAAAAAAGGTCGCATGATAAGCAGTGCCCCCACCTGTGCCAGGGGAGGCAGACACTTGACACATGCTCCCTCATCATGTAAAGGTGTCATTTAGGGCAAGGGCGGATACACTTGCCGCCACAACAAAGTGCTAATCAGCTGGCTGCGACAATAGACCTGGCAAAGGAGGAAGGCAATAGCAAAGCCAGCCTAGCATTGCACAATACATACTTTCTGACGGCAGGAAAAGTCAGGCACAAACCCAAAAAAAAACCGAGTAAACCAGGTAGCAGTTGCTAAACCACAAGACCTTTCTCTATCCGCCGACCGCAAAACATGTCAACTCGGGCGCTCCGAAACACCAAACCACACCCGCGATGGCTCAAGCTCTCCTTAGCCACCAAACCACTCCTCGTCTTCCACACCCATGGACCACACGAGGCAGGGCATATCCAGTAGAGTAATAAAAAATCACCCCACAGAGCGCACTCGGCGCGAGAGAAGCGACTTCAAGATCGCGCGAAGCCTACCCCCGACATCATACCCAAAGCGCGAGTCTGCTTCCACAGAAATCACGCACAATACTTCTCTCTGCAATTACACCGCTCTCTCTCTCAGTGGCCTACTTAAGCTCACTGTCACCGCGAACGCCTACACACAATGACAGACACACACAACTCTAGTCGGCGCGCAACACATCCCGTGCCGCCGACCCATCTCATCCTCGAAGACGCGAACACACCACCCCACGTACTATCTCTGCGCTCGCGACGCAGCGAGTCAGAGCTGCGCGCGAGCGCGACCGCGCTAACACAACACACATACTGTACCAAAAAGAGCGCGTACAGCCCATACATAGTCTACAACGAGCGCCGTCGCGGATTCTCTCGATGACCGCCACATTAGCGGTGCGCGTACAACTACTACAGCAACAAGGACGTGAAATCGAATCCCCAGCGCATTGCGCAGGGAGCGCGGAGCCGTCTGCGCGTGAGGACACACATCGCCGAAGCTATGCTGCGCGATGCGCGCTACGTATATCCAGTGTATGAAGGCACACCAGAATAAACCATATGAAACTGATGAAAGTGGCTGTCCCTACACCGCGAACCCCGCTGTAGAAGACTCTGCCACTCTGCCACACCACCTCGCTCCTCGAACGCTCAACACTCTCTAAAGGCGCTACAACATAGCGCGCGCGCGCGCGCGCAAGAGCGAGGCATTAGTTTATACGACCGACACACACACACGCGCGAGCGGAGACGAGCGCGTTTCATTATCACAGGATTGGGCTGTGGAAACAACCCGCTATATGAACTGCGCTACTCCGCGAACAACGCCCCCACCAACCCCAACCCCCCCCCCCAGCCCATTAACCCCCCCCCCCCCCCCCCCCCAGCGCCCCCCCCCCCCCCCCCCCCACAACACACACACCCCCATTTTGAACGTATGATAAAATCACACATCGATCTACTATCAAGCGTCTCTCCGACGCAGAGAGCACACAGCCAACAGGGCGCGAATGATCATGCGTCCCTTCAGTTCTCCGAGATTAAAGTCGCCTACAACGGTAGAGAACTCTGAGATATCTTGAGAGCGAGTGCGAAGTCCACCAGGACCAATGGGCTGCCCCCCTTGAATGTAAAGGAGTAATACAGTGCAAAACACTGTTTAAACGGGGGAGGGGGGGTGAGAACCCGCTCTCTTCAAATGACACTCTCAGATTGCGCGCCTCCTCGTTTAATCGCTCTGTAAAGAGTTTCCTATCACTTCTTACTTTTACCTATAGTAATAGTCTATCACAAACACTATATATGGGAGCAGGATCCTATAGAATTGTTCTGCGAATTCTGAGAGAGAGCTATGCCTTTCTAAAGGAATTCC
Source organism: Oreohelix idahoensis (assembly GCA_024509875.1). Taxonomy (NCBI): domain Eukaryota; kingdom Metazoa; phylum Mollusca; class Gastropoda; order Stylommatophora; family Oreohelicidae; genus Oreohelix; species Oreohelix idahoensis. Next base: position 13,668 of record JAMPIV010002456.1, read on the forward strand.
GAGTCTCTACTACGACAGTGGAACCGGGGGGAGCGCGCGCGAGGTTGATCTCTCGACGGGTATGGGTTGTCGGGTGGCGTCTGTCGGGTGAGGGTCATGCGAACGAGAGCGAAGCGAGTCGGATTAGAGGGATATACACACAGATGTGTATGATGTTGGATAGGGTTTTGTAAGTGAGACGGTCACGTAGGGGTTATCTTGCACAGATACGATACAGATCGAATCGCGTCACCGCTAGGGGAACTATGGCTAGACACCAAATTGCGCTGGGTTTGCGCTCGAGTGGTAAGTGGTGGGTAATGGGTCGTGGGAGTAGAATAGAGTATATAGAGATTAATAAGAAGCATATACAGTCAGCTCATAGAATAATAAGGGGAGGATGCATAATAAATATGATAAAAACGAAGATTGAAGAATATCATATGGCTGATAAGTACCCAATATTTAGAAATAGGATGGGGGGGTTTGTTTTTTTGTGTAGTAAGTAAATATTATGAGCACCTTAGGTTGTGAAGATAGTACAGTGGATGGTTAGTTTTATATTAAAATATGATTTTTGGGGTTATACCATGATTTACTATAAATGCTCCTGGACACATTGGCATTTAAATAAATGTGCTAGAACAAATGGCAACTACATGGTATATTCATTGATAGCTTTCATTTTGTGCTTACTGATGGATATGGTTGATTTTTTAGGAATTGGGATTAAGTTTGGGTATTTGGGATTTACTAGGGTATTGTTGGTAATGGGATGAGCCCAAGACTGATTGAAGTGCATTATGTGCCGTTATCCAAATGTTTGTTTTTAAATGTGATAGAAGGTATGTGCTAGATTTTATTATATTGGTAAATTTAAATATAGATTTGAGGGTAGGTTTTAGGTAGAGAGAGATTTTTGTGTTTAAAATTGGGTAAGAATATAGTTTGGGGTATGATTTAAGGATATGTGTAATTGATTGTAAAATGTGTATTGGATATTGTTAGTTTGCAACCCTACATTTGAAATTTAATTTACCAGTTATTATGACTAAATGTTATAGGGATGGATATTAGAGTTTGTTAGGGATGTTTAAAGAGTTAGGATATAGTACCGATATGGAAAGTATTTTGTAGTAGCTTTAAGGCAGTTTACTGTTGGGTTGAATTTTTTGGTGTTTGTTACGGGTTATTTTCAAAGGTTGTAGTTTTGGAATTAAAGGGAATTGAATGATTTTAATTTGGTTTAGGGGTTAAATTTAGATTAGGGGAGATTGTAATGGTTTGAATGGGAAAGAACATTGAAAGGCAGATGGTGTTTAATGGGAGAATTGGAATGGGATAGACATTAAGAAATTTAATGGTAATGGTAGAATAGTGATGCCTGTTAAATAAATTTTATAGAATTTCAAAGGAGGGTTTTGTAAATTGTGGGGAAATTTACTAATATTTTTTTTGGCCCTTTTAAAAAAACTTTAGGTTTTGGGGATTTACTGAAAATGTTTGAGGGTATTTGTATTATGTGGTATTTTTTTTGATTTTGAAAATGTAAGGTGATGCCCAGGGTAGTGGTATATTGAGGGGATTTGCTGAGTTTTCATTTGTAAGGGGACTGAGTTTTAATAAAAAAGTAAAAGGAAATGTTTGGACATTTCCATTTCCAGTTTGAAAAAGATGGTTGGGATTATTTTATGGGTATATTGATTAATCTTTATTTGGGTTATAATAGTTTTTTTTGTTTTGAATTAAGATAATAAAATTTATATTAAAAATAAATTAGAAAATTATATTCTGAAATATTTTTAGGACTTATTTTGGTGACATTTTTTGGTAAGATTTTATATTATGTTCAATAAGTGGGTTATCAAAGTTGTAGAGGATTTTTTATTTTATGTGGTTTATTTTATATTACCATATTATATTGAAAGATATATTTTTGGCTTTTTATTTAAATTAACGGATGTTGTTATTTTTGTGATGGTTTAAAATATTAGATTGTATGTGTTAAATTTCGGAGGGTTTTTTTTTTAGAATTTTTTTTTTTATTTTGTTTGTTTCTCTAATATGTAGATTGTTTATTGACAAAATATGGATTATTTTAGTTATGATATATAGGTTTAACTATGAGAGTAGATTGGTGGAGTATTTTTGGGGGATTTATTTTTGTTTTTTTTATTTTTATTTATTTTTTGTGTGTATTGAGGTTTGATATGGTTTAGATTTCAAATAGATGTTTTACGTTGTTGGTTCTTTAAATTTAATATGGTTAGGTTATATTTTTGACATGTTATTTTTTTAGTATTGGGGTTTAGAGTTTGTGTACACTTGGGACTTAATTTATTCTTGTTGAGTGGACTTTTGGTTTAAAGATATTAATTTTGATGTAAAGGTTTTAAGTTTGGGGGGTTGTAATTATGAATAGGTTTTTATATAATTTATATTAGTGGGTATGCTTATGTTTTGGGTATAGTTAAATTTGGTGGGGATTTATTTTCTTTTACACTTTATCAAAGTATTATATTTTAGGTAAACGTAACTATAGTGAGGTTACTTAAGGATTATTAGGTTAGGATATAATAGACAAATATTTACAAATTTATTTATACAGAGAAGAGAGATATTGTATATAATTTTTTTTAAATACGTTTTTTTTAAGACTTTTTTACTTGAAGTTAAAAAGTATTATGTGATAGGAGTAGTAATTATATTAAAATTTTAATAATTATTAAAAGTAGTTTCTGAAATGGAATATTAATTAATTTATTATTATTTTATCTATTTGAATTTTTTAGTAATATTTGATTACCATTGTAAGTTGGTAATTTGCCTTTTTGTGTGTTATTTTTATTAAGCCCCAAGATAATTTCTAGGTGCATTTTATGTGGAGACTGATATTTGCAGGGGTTTTGTTTTGTCTTGAATATGCACCCTTATTTAGATTTGAAAATTTGTGTTTAATTTTTTTAGATATTTATAGTTAAGATTTAAATATTTAATTCTGTTTTACTTTTCGGAATAAGTAGATTTAATGTTTTATTGTTTTTTGTTGTTAGGGATTTGATTTGGATTTTTTTATTAACATAGTTGATTTAGAGAAGGTACCATTTGTATGGTTTTAAATTAAATTATTGTAGGCGGATTTTTTGGGGTATTTATAATCGTAAGTTGCTCGGGGGTGTATAAGGTGCCTCATTTTGATTTTTTTAGATTTAGTTAAAAGCCAATTTTAATTGTAATTTCACAAGTAATTATCAAATTAGAATATGAGAGGGGTTAAATTATAAGTAATGATTTATGCCATTGTGATTAGTTTTTTTTATGATATTTGTTTGGTCTTTTTTTTATAAGGAAGTAATTAATTTATTATTATGTTGTTTTTGTGATATTTAGGTAGGAGGGTAGATGGCGGATTAAAGGTAAATATATACCTCATTGCAAATACCTTGTTTGGATTAATTTTTAATTTTTAGGTTAATGATTTAAAGAATTAGTTTATATGTGTTAATTTAAGTATTTGATTAGATTTTATGTAGTATTTTAGTAATTTGAGTATTTTTAAAATATAAATATTAGGAGATTAGGGGAGGGGGACATTTGATTTTAATAATTTTTAGGTTAATTTTTTAATAAATATGGTATATGTTTTAATTATAGTCAAGTGAGGGTTTATATAATGACAAATTATTATTATCAAGTTTTAAAAAAAAGTGTAAGTAAAAAAATCATTGTATTAATGGTAGGGGATTTTTAGTTGAAAACTTGAGGGTTGTATTATAGGTTTTTGTATATGAGGTGGAGTATTTTTTAATTTACATGATTATTGTAGTTTTATTATATTTGAGTGTATAATAATAGTGTTTTATTAAATTAATTAAGAAATAATTAAAATTTGTCATTATGGTTTTAGAAAATATATTTATTTTTTATTTTTAGTAATGTATAGTATTGAATTTTTGGGATTTAGTTGATGGGGTAGATTTGGGGGGTAGGAAGTTAAATGGTTTTTTTTTTGATATTAGTTTTTAAGGATTTTATATTTAAAAAGGGGTTAAAAATTGATTGAGTAAGGTTTATTTATGTGTGGGGGATGTGTTGATAATATAATGGGTTAATTTTTAATTATGGATGTTTATATTTATTACATGGGTTGTAATTGGGTGTACAAGAATCTTTTTATGGGATTTTTTGGAAGGTGGGGAGTGAAGGTATATCCATTTATGGGGGATTAATTGTGGTGGGGGGTGGGGTAGTTTTGGGGGAAACCTTGTTTTAATTTGTTTAGATTTAGTGATATTTATTGGTTAAATGGGTTTTTAGGGGTATTATAAGTTTGAGGTATTATTGTATTGGGGGTATTATAGGGATTGGATGGGGGGGGGACGGGGGTATTGGGGTTTACCCCCATGTATATTAGGGTGGTTTTTATTTGATGGGTTTTAAGTGGGTGGGGGGGTTTGGGGATTGTTTATATTGTGGGTAAATGAATGGGGGTGGGGGGGGGGGGGGAATTTATTGTTGGGGTGGGGGGGGGGGGGAGGTGGGGGGGGGGGGGTTAATATGGGGTTGGGTTATATTGGGGTGTGGGAATGTGGTTTTGATGGGGGGGGTGGTTGGTGTGGGGGGATTATGGTTTAGGTTTTGGGGTAATGAATTTGGTTTTTGGGGGGTGGTTTTTTTGGGGAGGGTGGTTGAAATGGGTTTGTGTTTGGGGGTTGGGGGATATATGGGGTTGTGTGGGGGGGGTTGTTTTTGGTAGGATTTGTTTTTTGGTGGGTGTTTTGTTTGTGTTTGGTTTTTTTGTATGGGTTTAGGGGTTGGATGGGTATGGGTAATGGTGTGGGGTGGTGGTGTGTTTGGGTATTAATGTTTTATTTTGTTTGTTGTTTGGGGTTAATATTTTTTGATTGTGGTTGGGTGGATGGGTTGTGTTGGGGGGGGTGGTTTGTGGTGTTTGGTTTTGGTTGTTTGTTATGTTTGGTTTATTATTAAATATTATGGGGGGGGGTGGGTTTGGGTGGTGGTTTTTTTTTATGGGGGTTGGGTTTTGATTGTTTTTTGGTATTTTTGTTTTTTTGGGAGGGGAGGGGGGTGTTTTTGGTTTATTGAATATGTTGGGATGTGTTTGTGTAAGAGGTTGGGGGGGGTTATAGGGTGATTATTGGGGTGGTGTGGGGTTGTGGATTGGGTAAATTGTTGGTGGTGGGGGGTGTTATTGGGTTTTTTTTTATGGGGGGTTTTTGGTAAATTTTTTGGATGGTGTGGGGGGGGTTTTGGTTGGGGGGATTTTGGGTTTGTTTTGGATTTAGATTGGGGGTTTTGTTATGGTTGGTATTGGATGTTTGGTTGGGGGGGTTGATGGGTTGTTTTGTGGGGTGGTAATTTTGTTTTGGGGTTTGTTTTTTGGTTTGGTTGGGTTGGTTTTTTGTTTTGGGGTTGGGGGTTGTAAATTGATTTTGTGGGGGGGTGGGGGGGTGGTTTTTTGTTGGGGGGGTGGGGTTGTTTTGTGATTTGGTTGTTGTTGGTTAGAATGGGTGTTGGGGTTGGGGGGTGTGGGGGTTTTGGTGTTTGGGTTTGGTGGGAAGTTTTGTATAAATTTGGGTTTGGTTGTTATTAGAGTTAATTGTGTGTTTTTGGTTTTTTGTTTTTTTAGTTGGGTTGGGAAATTTGTTTTGTGATTTTGGTGTTAGGGGTGTGTTGGATGTGGTTATTTTTGGGGTGGGTTTGGTTAATTTGGGTTGATTGTTGTTGGTGGGGCATTGTTGTGGGTGAATTTGGGGTTTGGTGGTTGGTGGGATTTGTGGTTTGGGTGTGGGGTGGGGGGGGGGGTGGGGGTTTGGTTTTTTTTATAGATTTTTTTGGTTTTGTTTGGTTTTGGGTGGGGTTTTGGTTTTTTTTTGATTTTTTTTGGTTGTGGGGTTTGTTTTTTTTTGTGGGGGGTGGGGGGGTGGGGGTGGGGGAGGGGGGTTGGGTTTTGGGGTTTGTGGGGGGTGTTTGGGTGGTTTTGTGGTGTGGGTATTTGTTGTGTGTGTGTGTGTGTTTGTGTGGGGTGGGTGTGGGTGGGGGGGATTGGGTTTTGGGGTCTCATTATGTGGGGGGAAATGGTATGGGGGGGGGGGGGGGGGTTTGTGGGGGTTGTGGTGGTGATTTGGTTGTGATGGGGGTGGGGGTGGGAGAATGGGTGTGTGGGGGTGGGGGGGGGGGGATTTGGGGGGTTTAAATTTGTAGCAATGGGGGGGGGGGGGGTTTTGGGGGTGGTCAGTTGTTGGGGGCCATTCCATGGGTTTTGGGGGGTTCTTTGGGGGGGGGGTTGGGGTATTGGGGATTACCCTTTGCTTAGGGAGGGGGTTCAAAAACATTCATGGGGGGGGTTTTATCCATGTTGTTGTTGGGGGTGTTGGGTTCTCCATGGGGTATTTTTAATTGACCTTTGGGTCAAGAACATGGGTGCCTGGGGGGGGGGGGGGGGGGGGGGGGGGGTAAGGGGTGGGGGCCAAACAAATTGGGGGGGTGGTGGGGGGTTTGGGGTTTTTTGTTGGGGGGGTGGTGGGGGGGAGTGGGGGGGGGGTTTTGGGGGGGGTGGGGGGGTTGTTAGTTGGGTGGGGGGGGGTGGGGGGGGGGGGTCATGTTGTAGGTGGTGTGATGGGATGGGGGGGGGGAAATGTCATCCAAGATGTTGTTGTTGGATGGGTGGGGGTTGTTGATATGGGGGGGGTGGAAGTGTGATGGGGGTGGGAAAAGGGAATGTTCTTTCTCCCAGGAGATGAATTATTTCAGACCTTGAAGTATGTTGATTCAGGCTATATATTATTGTAAACTGCGGTGTATACAGTCCCTTTCTTGAATGGATATTTTTGCCATGACGTTTATGATTATGATCTGCTGTGCTCTGCAGCCTTTCTGCTTGGGATTTTCTGTACCAGTAACTGGGTTTCTAATGATTTACTTACTGATGTCTGACGATCTGTTATGAATTGTTATCGATGATTATATACCATTAAATTATGCACTCAATTACCTATGGATTTGTGCTTATTTGATGTCTCATGATTTGCCGTGAACTGTAACCTGTGACAGTGTGCTGTTTCTGATGTCAACGTTTGCTCTGTCGTTAATAAACAGTGAAGAGTTAATCTTGTTCCACCATTTTTCTGACCCATTGTTGCTGTGATGTGTGAGTGCAGTAGATGGGTATCCAGGAACTCACAACATGCATATATATATATATATAAACAGATCATCAAGAATATATATATATATATATATATATATATATATATATATATATATATATATATATATATATATATATATATATATATAGAAACATTCTATTGCACCACCGTCAGCCATCTGTAAGCCCGACTAGAGCTGATCGCCATTTATCAGCGAAAGTATATTAACTTTGTCCAGCCATCTCGCCTGCAGAAGGTGTTACAGCAAATACATCTGTAACAAAATCAACTTCCTTGAATGCACACTCGAAAACAACTGAAACATTCGATCTGCCAACATAGAACGGTCGATACAAAAATAAATTATTGATTCCCACGCCAAGTTAATTAATTCCCATCTCTCGTTCAGCCATGCTGGAAGATTTATCATGGCGGTCTTCAGTTGACAACAGAACACAGAAATATAATCCTCTGGGAACCACTGTAGTTTCGACCAAGCGAATAAATTGTACTGACGTCCCTAAAGAAATATCTTTTAGTGCCTTTGTAGGAGAGATAGCATTAGGATTGTATGGCAGAACTATTAGTGAAGACTTGAAAAACAGCTAAAGAACAGACCGCAGGTGCAAATATTTCGTAGAAAAACAGACAAAATGTGAAGGAATAGAAAAGTAAAGAATTTTAAAATAATCTAAATTAACCCTTCAAACACTCCATGACACCATCCACAGAGGGTTTATTTCAGGAGCCGTTCAGGTTATTCAGTCAAAATTCCGGTCAATGACACTCCTACAAACGCCCGTGCCCGGGCATGAACCTTGAACACCTGATCCTAGCGCAGTGTGGTAACCATTACACCAGCGCGGCTCCCAGGCGGAATATTTTGGCGGGATTGTAAAAAAAAGTAAAAAGATTTTTTGCCGCCCCCCAAAGCTTACAGCCCCGTGCAAATACACGTGTTGCACTGTCGGTAGAGCCGGCTTTGTTCATGGGAACCCTATAATGCTCTTTCAATTTCCAAAGTGATTCTCTGTCTACACTGTCAAATTCCTTTTCATAGTCCACAGATTTGATGTACAGCAGGGAATTCCATTCCAGACTTTGTTCAACTATTATTCTCAATATAGCTATCAGGTCTGGACAGGATCTGTTTTGTCTTAGTTGCTTGTCTATGACCTCTTTTAATCTCTCAAGGATTGTTATTGTTATTGAGGATAAGAATTAATGCACTCCAGTGTGACCGCACAATGCTCGGATGAAAGGCTACATCTGAGTTATAATATAAAAATTAAGCATAGGGAATACATGAACTAAAACAACATGGCTCTGTCTGCAGCATTGCTTCAACCAATATATAGTCTAATATAATAAAAAAGAAAGCTAATTTAAAATGTACAATCGAAAACGTGAAGTAATATTTTCCCATTTAATTATTACAAACTCAAACTAGATTCACAAATAGTTGACACTGGGGTCGACAGCTGTCAGTCAAAAGAGCGCTCTGCGCATCTGTGCATGGGAAAGTTCACTTGGTACCAATGAATGAAAGTATTGGAAGTTTTATATAATGATTCTCAAACTTGTAGAGAGCACTCTAAAATAACACCCCCAAAAAATGTAATGCAATTTTGAGTGACATATTACATTTATAGGAAAAGGAATGTAGATGTAACTATAAACAATGGACATCTCTCCACGAGAACACCTGCACTGATAAAATGGAGTAATTTAATTAGGGCATAAGAAAGACAAGAGACGTGCTGAAATCGGCATTTACATTGTTTTCAGGTTTACAGAAATCATGAACTCCTGACATTTTCCCATAGAACAGCAGAGAAAAACAGGTGCCAGGTGCAAAATGAAGTGGAACAAATATTATTGCTAGCACTGTCAACTGGAGATAAGATTTAGAGATATCGATTTCTAGAGAACTAGATCATTAGGATATAGATTTTAAACAACTAAAAATGTAGGAAGGTTGTTATAGGCCAGTGTGCTGGATTAGCCAGTACATCGTCAATAAATAATGTTGGAAAGATGTGTAGATTTGAATACATAGATTTGGTAGAGAATGGCTAATAATATTATAATAAAAGTTAAGAAGATCATTTCTAGATAATCTTAGCTAGTTAGGATAACTTGTCTGTCAAGTACAGATAACTGGATAGAGTATTTCATCAAGCTTTAGAGGTTTGGGACGACTCTGTAGTGCTCTCATATACTTTGTGGTTTGCTTTAGTAGGGCAGAAAATTTGTCGAGTAGTAGAGTTTTGGGCATGGCTCTGATATTCCAAATAACTCTGAGGATTGTAGCAAAGTAAGAAAGAGAGATAGTGGTTCTCAAGCTATTAACAAATGATCTTAACCCACTAAGGTGAAATGTGATTCACAAGCGGCTCTTGGGTCATTTTAAGGATAGCATTATTCTATGTGTTAACACTATAGAATATGTAATGAATATATATAACTTCACCCCATTGGTGGGGCGGCTGTAGTGAAGCAATAATGTGTGATCCTGTAGACTGGCAGGCATAACATTGATAAAAATTAGTGATTTTTATTGCAGTTGCTTAGCCTTTGATGCCACTTTAAGTAAACGTATTGAGAAACACTGACTCAATACTTAATTATAGATACTGTAAAACTTCATTCATTCATAACCCTCTGCTCTCAAAGGAGCATAGGCCTTCAACAAACACATGTCAAGTCCTCCTGTCATGTGCCATCATCTCCAATTCTTTCCACGTTCTTCTCACCATTTTCCATGTGCTTCTTGGTCTATCTCTGCCTCTCTTGCCCTGGGGGTTCCACAAACCATAGAAAATACGAGAGTTTTTATAACTGCATTTGCACTACCAATGCTGACTGACAGCTGTAAGGCCAATTGTTGAGTAGGGATTCGCCTATCAGTAAGAATAATGCCCTCAGCGCATTTCAACATTTCTGCGTTGGTGGCTGTGGCAGAACGTCCACAGCGAGGCCGATCAAGCAGCTCCATATCTCCACTTCCTGATTCTTTGCTTCTCTGAACCCAGCGACTGACTGTACTCCTGTCGACTGCAAAATTTCCATACACATCACATAGACGCTTGTGAATGTTCACAACAGTTTCCTTTTCTGCAACGAGAAATTCTATCACAATTCGCTGCTTATAATGCATGTTGCTAACACGCTCCATTTCAACGGTTTAGGGCAGCCGAATTATTTGGCTGGTTGCAATGCAATTTGGTGCACACAATTGGCACATGCCATATTTGAAGTGTGCAAAGTTTCATGCTTCTATCTTTATTATTAGCTGAGAAAAACGATGTGGTGCATTACTTTCTGAATGCCCCTCGTATATTATGCATATTTAGGTTATGTCTGACAGTAAAAGCTGCACCACAAACACCACTCTTGCAAGCTTCTCTTCTCCATATATTATATTATGCATATTTAGGTTACGTCTCACAGTAAATGCTGCACCGCAAACATCACTCTTGTAAGCTTCTCTTCTGCATATATTATATTATGCATATTTAGGTTATGTCTCACAGTAAATGCTGCACCGCAAACATCACTCTTCATCTGTATTCTTTCATGTAATTGTATGTTGCCACTGAGAGTAAATTCTGCACTACAAACATCACACCTGCAAGATTTCTCTCCTATATATACTCATTTATAATTTTATAGACTACCTCTCACAGTAAATGCTGCACCATAAATATCATATGCTTGTAAGGTTTCTCTCATGTAAGTAATTTTTTATGTTTTGTGTGGAACATCTCTCTATGTAAATTCTGAACCAAAGAACGTCACAATTGTAAGGCTCTCTCTTGTTTGTGTGCTTACAAGTATATAATTTTGTAGGCAACCTTTTTTAGTAAATACTGCACCACAAACATCACAGTTATAAGGTATCTCTCTTGCATATGTTCCTTTATGTTTTTGTAGACTACCTCTGACAGTAAATACTGCACCACAAACATTACACTTGTAAGTTATCTTTCATATATGCATTCTTTTATGTTTTTGTAGACCACCTCTCACAGTAAATTACTATTCTCCTGCATGTATCCTGTCATGTAATTTTAGGCCACTACTCTGAGTAATTTGCCTAAGAAAATAGTTCACATTTTCTGGCTGAACACCATCACCAACCAAGAACTGCTAATGCAGAGCTACCGATCTACATATCAGGTATGTGCTGAAATTGGGTGGGCCACAACCTCACAAGAGATCCTGACACCATCACCAGCAGAGATCCTGACACCATCACCAGTACTGCACGCTATGGACTCCACACAGAAAGTGAAAGCAAGGGCGGAGAACTGTGGAGGCTGAAATGCTAAGCATGAACCAGATCTGTGGCACCACATGAAGTATGGCTGTTGACCGAGCACAGTAGAGACAGTTTGTTGCTCCTCTACAAGATGCCACCAGGTGTATTGGTCACTAATTGCTTTGTCAGTCAGCGCAATGGACCAACAGAGAAGACACTAAATAAATTACGTGTCACAGAATGATTCTGTGTGGTCTCTTCTCCACTATAGCAGTAATTAGGTACACTTGTGAGTACTGATTACTTGAAATTTATGTGGTCAGTACATTTCTTTATCTGCTATCTAGCAGGTATTTGCTAATTTATCATCAATCTACACTCCTTTTGATGATAACTCATCATTTATGCTTAGCACTTTACACCTTTGCTATGATCAGACACAGGAACACCCATCTGGGCCAGTCAGTTTTAGCATAGTTGGTGTTTACCCAAGCCATGAAAGGTGATAAAATTACTCACCCGTGGATGGATGCATACATGCACTTGGCGGAAACGAATGACATAATTGGTTCCTGCACACCTTATTCCAAAGACATTACTATAGGTGAAAGTAAGAAGTGATAGGAAACTCTTTACAGAGTGATACAACAGGAGGCAATCTGATAATTTGAAGAGGTTCCCCCCCCCCCCCCCCCCCCCCCCCCCCCCCCCCACCCCCCCCCCCCCCCCCCCCCCCCCCCCCCCCCCCCCCCCCCCCCCCCCCCTCCATCAAACAAGTGTTTTGCACTGTATACTCCTTTACATTCTAAGGGGGGCAGGCCCACTTGGGTCATGACTCCCAAGTATCTCAGCCTCCCGTTGTCTTGTATCGAAAATGAACCCATTTCACTTTGGTTGCAACTTTAAAATCCACAAATTTCGGGTGTTTTCTGTACCGCAGAATTTACAGTCATGAGTTCCATAGCCCATTGCGGTTGTTCCACAGCCAACATGATGCCTTTTCGGCAGTTTAACTAAGCCTCTTCAGTGCCCTTATTCTCGACTGTCCCCTCAGCCCCAACAGTTTCAATAAATCATACACTGATGCAGCCACAAGCCCTCTTGTGCCCACCTCAACAGCCATGACCCTTGCAGTGAACCAAGTGCGTCTCAGATCCGCGGACAGACCATTATACTTGGTCGCTTTGAACAAATGTTGCTCGTCCAATCTGGATTCAAATGGCACGATCAGTTCAATCAGTATAACCTGAAGCGATGCAGAAGAATGAAGCACTATATCCAGCCATCTCTGTGATTTTCTTATACTCTCTGGATATGCCCCTCATCCAGGTAGGTTTACAGCCATCTTCCAGTCATTTGCAATCAAGAAGAGATGGTAAACTGTTACCTGGTTTACTTGGTTTTGGGTGTGCTGACTTTCCTGCCCTCAGAAAGTATGTATTTGCGATGCTCAGGCTGGCTTTGCTATTCGCCTTCATTCTTGACAGGTCTATTGTCGCAGCCAGCTCTTTTAGCACTTTGTTGTGGCGGCAAGTGTATCGCCCTTGCCCTAATGACACCTTACATGCTGAGAGCATGTGTTCAAATGTCTGCCTCCCCTGGCACAGGGGGCACTGCTTATCATGCGACTTTCCCTATTTCACAAGGTTTGTGGCTGACGACAGCAGGTCATACATTGCTCTAACAACAAAACTGAGTCTAAGAGGTGCCATGTCATTCCATGTCAAGGACCTTTGCAGGGCTCCTTCCCATGTAGTCCATTGGCCTTGTTGAGCCTGTTGCACTGCTTTTTGTAATCTCTTATCATTCTCAGCTCCTCGTATCTCCTGAACTACCATGTCTCTGTGCTCCCTGCTTGATGCCTTGGACTACCAGCGGATGGCTCCATGACCAAATCCCTGTCTATTTCTTTGCAAGTACCCGATTACCTCCCTCAGTTTGAGCGACTCTTGGGCAGCATCAACAGCTTCTTCCACTCTCCATTTCCTTCCCATTTTCAGTGTGGGCTGAATGGACTTAACCACGTCATCTGCTGACTGGCGTAGCATCATTATATTTGAACCTAGTACAGAAATCTCACTTCCATTTTGAGATACTTGTCCTCTACATTAATGCGCAGAATTGTTCTGGTGGAATAATGAGAATAACCCCACCCAAACATGCAGCTTTTGAAACGATTGGTGAGGATTCAAAATATAGGAACAATCACATTCCTGATTGGTTCCTCACTTAAAATCATAACAAAGTGCTGTGGAGGAGGCGAAGTGTGATATAAATTGACACTTTTGCAGTTTTAAGACACTGAGAAAATCTACCTCATGCCAAGATGACAACCAGACTGCCAGAGTTAAGCAAAGAATAGAGATTCATATATCAGACCATTGTTTGAGCATTTCTGAGGACTTCAGAGCCCAGAAAAAAACTCTACCATTTTAACAAGGAAAACCGGACTCTGAGGAATCTAAAGCATGGAGTCATAGTGGGAACTTATGGTTAAAGTAACAACCCTCAGAACACATGAAAGGGGCACCTTCAAGCACCTTTATTTCTCTGAGTGAACAATCTGTGAGCCCAAGATTGGCGTAAGTTGTGCATTTTAAATTCTATATTTTACATTATTAACATGTAATTTCTCTCCTATATTATGATGTGAATATTAATATGTGAAAATCGCTAGTGGATGTCCAAGTCATTTGAGGCTGGCAACCTCAGCATACAGAATGATGATTTCATGAACCACCACTTCAAGGGCTGGTGGCTTCTTTATTGCTAGTTTCTTATAGAGAACTAAGAGCAGAGGTAGCCCCAAGTTCCATTTGGAGCAGGGAGGGACAGATGAAAGAAATGATGTAAATTTTTATTCTAGTATTAACATTTTCAAACAAGTGTAAATGTCTATGTAACCATATTCATTTAAAAAAAAAGTAATGATAATTTTCAAACTTTTCAACCAGTGTAGATGTAAATGACAACATACTCAATCTATATTGTGAACATTTTCAAACATTGTAGATGTAAAGGTAAATGTAAATCTATTCAATCTAAATGTAATGAAAGTTTCCAACCTTTTTAAAAGGTAAATGTAAATCTATTCATTCCACTTGTAATGAATGTTTTCTCACTCCTTGGGATTAACATTAATTCTCATCAAGGGTAAAAAATTTGAGGTACATGAGATGGTGGAATAGGAAGAAGAGGGGGACACATTTGTATGTGTCGGAAAACTTAATACTCAGGAGAGTATTTGTTTCTTTTCTTTTGCCATACTATTTGGTGGTACCAGTTGAGGGTACTATCTCTGGAATAAGTGAGGGTACAAGTAGCCTGAAGTAGACACTAGACACCATCATCAGACGGGTCATAGAGATGTGGGACAAACTTCATAGACACTCTCTGACAGTACCTTCTGGGAACATGCTGCGAACTACAACATTGACCAGGGACATGAGATATCCAGTCAGCTTTCTGCAAAGAACCGAAACACTAGAGGGAGAAGAAACCTCATTGGCAGTTAAGTGCAAATAAAAGCAGCCAAGTGACTTCTTTTATAAAACACCCTACCATCACACCATGATGAGTAATTTGTTTTAATAAATAATTATTCACTCTTTAAAATCTGTTAAAACAAAACTGATTAAAAAATTTGTCACTTGTTTATACACACATTTAATTTGATTTAATTACTTAAATGTACTACACCTGTTTGTCTCAGTCAATTTCATAAATACACTTTACATACAGCTATACCATAATAAGTTACTGAGTAAATCAGGGTGAGGGCTTGAATGAGCTTAAATTAGTCATTGCATAAATCTTCATAAAAAGGTGGTGGATCAGATATAAGTTAACAATTGCCCTGCCCAACGCAGCATTGTTCTTGACTTCTGAAAATATCTTATGGACGCTCCATTGAGAAAGCATCATTATCCTTCTATCTACCACTCTGCCAAGAGTAATCTTGTGCAAAGGTAGACACCTTTGAAGACCCATATTAGATTCTCTTAAGTTTTGGCAACTGTTGGACTACTACTGCAAAGCAGGCGAGGCTAATTTCATGACGTTCTGCAACACAAATATCACATCAGATGAATGGGAAAAAAACACAAAACAAAAACACACGCACACTAATAGTAATATGTCTTACAAGGAGAAAGGACAAGAAAAACCTACGTTGCGGCCACAAGGCCTTCGTCAGACAAACAAAAGACAGGAGGAAAAGAAAATGAGAATTAACTCTTACTATCCGGCAAGCCCCGTGAAGTGGCGCGGGTTTAGTACCAATTTTACGGCTCGCCCCGTGAAGTGGCGCGCGATGGTAACGATAGCTAAACTAGCGCGTAAAAACGCGGTTTTAGCTCACGTATAGTAAGAGTTAAGTAGAGAACATGAAACTATAAAAAAAGAGAAAAAAACAACTCCCTTATTTCCAGTCACACGGTGAAGCAAGATGGCTGCCACTAAACAGGAAAGCAGAAGTCAATAGTACATTAAAAACAAAAAAACTAAGAAATAATGAAAACAA
This sequence comes from Oreohelix idahoensis, assembly GCA_024509875.1. Lineage (NCBI taxonomy): Eukaryota > Metazoa > Mollusca > Gastropoda > Stylommatophora > Oreohelicidae > Oreohelix > Oreohelix idahoensis. The sequence goes on from JAMPIV010002456.1 coordinate 29,605, forward strand.
GGACCGGAAAAGAGTGAGAGAAAAAAATAAATAAATAAATAAATAAAATAAAAAAATAAATTTAAAAAAAAATAATAATATTAAAATTAAAATATAAAATGAGGAAAAAACGATTTAAAAAAAAAAAAATTTTAATAAATTAAAAAAAAAAATAAATAAATAAATAAATAAAGAAGAAAAAAATAAATAAATAAAATAAAATAAATAAATGTTTAAAAAATTTAAAAAAAAAAAATGGGTGATCACATCAAAGTAGACAGTCATAATACAATAGGGACTTGATAGAGAAAGGCGTCTCAGACAAAAGAATGTTGGGTATTCAAACCGTGTGTTTTAAGGCAACCCATAAGATGGATGAGGCGTTGTTCCTGGCAAAACCGACTGTTGGCTCCGAGGAACAGGACCTGATGGCTGTCACCTGGATGTCAGTGGCACCGTGGTGGTCAGGGCCATTGAAGTGGATGGCCACAGGTGTGGATTTAAACTGAGAGATGTTGTAGAGGTGTCTGCAGAATCGGTCGCCCAGTCGTGTGCCCGTTTGGCCAATGTAAGTAATGCATATAATAGCATAAATGACGTTGCGTGACTCACATGTGAAGCCATGGGTGATGGTGAACTTGGCATTAGGGAACGATACTGAACATGTTTTGATTACATACTGACATGTCTTACATCGAGTTCAGTTACACGGCTTGGTCCCAAAGTGGCCATCGTTGACAGTTTTCAAATGGCTGTGAACTAGGAGATCAGTCAAATTTTTATCCTGTCTATATGCCAGCAAGGGTGGCTCACTAAACACTTCCCGCACCACTGGGTCAGCTTGGAGGAGAGGTAGGTGATGACGGTGTACTCTCCATAGAAAAAAAAAGCGAGTTGCGTGATACTGTGGTTTCCGGTGCGCCTTCTGGCCCAGTATCTATGACTTTAGCACCTGTTCAACGGGAGAGTGGGCTCATCCCTAATCTGTTTATGTTCCCAGTAGTAGACTATTCGCAAGCAGCCTGGGGGTGTCACTGCTCTGCGCGGACCTTGTTTACCGAGGCGGCGTCCGAGCTCGTATGGTGAAAATATGGTTGCATTATCTTCAAAATAGCCCTGTCTTTCCTGCCATCCTGCAACTTTGAGTTAGGGAGTTCTGAGCTCCAGTCTCTTTCCCAGGCATTTTATCCTGGCCTGGCACGCATACAGAGGACCCCACTTCTGGTTCTAAGTTAGCAGTTGGGGACAGGTGGGGTAGCACACTGTGCATTCCCCGTCATCCAGGGGGCTCTCCAACTATGCAGAGCTTGCACAATGCTGTGCTCTGGTTCTGGGCTCACCCAAGGAATCCTCACGTCCTGCACAGAGCCACTTCCAGATACCCACCACCTGCCAACCCCCCATTGTAGAAATCTCCTGCATGCGGCCATCCAGTCAAGAGCCAGTATTAAGTCTGGTGCCCAAGTGATTCCCCCCCAAGCTCAGTGTGCAATTCTGGGTTCTCATCATGCTGCAACACAGGGGGGAATTGTGATGCTCAGCCATCTCTCTCAACTCTGCACCGATAAATGACATCGGGGACTTAACTGTGTCTCAGTACTGGGAGGCCCCGTTTCCGGGTACACCACACACAGCCAGTTGAGGCAACGGTCGCCGTGGGCGTAGGTAGGTGATGATACAGGATCCTTTTGACAGCAGTGTTGTGAGGGTGATAGGTCATTATTAACTTCACTGCATCAGAGGAGGTGTTATGGCGGGGTTTGAGGGCCTCTAGACGTGAGATAGGGAGAGCAAGCTCTACTAAGGCAGAGGTAAGAACATCCTCTGGATACTGTCTGTTACGAAAGAAGTCCAACATTTCTTGTGCTCGGCATAGAAAGTTGTCATCATCTTGGCATAACTGACGGAGACGGAGAAGTTGTGAGAAAGGTACCAAGTCACGACAAGCAGGAGGATGAGAGGAAGTATAAAGGAGGTAACTGTGTGCATCGGGGGGTTTGTAGTCCACCGAAGTAGTGGGGGGGGGGGTGGGGGGGGGGGGGGGGGGAATGAAGTGATGGTGACAACGATGTCGAGGAAATTAACAGAGACAGGGGAGATGGGAGAGGTGAATTGGATAGCAGGGGGGAAGTTATTAATGAAGTTAATGAACCTAGATAGGTCAACCTCTGGCATATCAGTGAGACCTATGCCATCATCTATGTATCTAAGATACATCAATGGAAAAGGTCCAGGATACTGCTGCAACGTCATTTATGCTATTATATGCAAACGTTGCACCATTACTTAAATCAGCCAAACGGGCACACGACTGGGCGACCGATTCTGCAGACATCTCTATGACATCTCTCAGTTTAAATCCACACCTGTGGCCATCCACTTCAATGGCCCTGACCACCTCGGTGCCACTGACATCCAGGTGACAGCCATCAGGTCCTATTCCTCGGACGCCAACAGTCGGTTTCGCCAGGAACAACACCTCATCCATCTTATGGGTTGCCTTAAACCACACGGTTTGAATACCAACCATTCTTTTGTCTGAGACGCCTTTCTCTATCAAGTCTCTATTGTATTATGACTGTCTACTTTGATGTGATCACCCATTTTTTTTAAATTAAAAAAAACATTTTATTTTATTTATTAAATTTTTTATCTTTATTTATTTATTAAAATTTTTTATTTATTTTATTTTTTAAATTGCTTTTCCCTCACTTTATATATTTTAATTTTATTATTAATATTATTCCTATTTTTTTTTTTAATTTATTATTTTTTTAAATTTTATTTATTTGTTTCTCTCACTCTTTTCGGTCCTTGTTTTCATTATTTCTTATTTTTGGTTTTTAAAGTACTATTGACTTCCGCTTTCCAGTTTAATGGCAGCCATCTAGCTTCACCATGTGACTGGAAATAAGGGAGTTATTTTTTTTTCTCTTTTTTTATAGTTTCATCTTCTCTACTTAATTCTCATTTTCTTTCCCTCCTGTCTTGTTTGTTTGTCCCTGACGAAGGCCTTGTGGCCGCAACGTAGGTTTTTCTTGTCCTTTCTCCTTGTAAGATGTAATACTATTTGTGTGTGTGTTTTTTTTCCCATTCATCTGTTTTACCCCCGTCTTACGGCAGTTCTCCTCATATACAAATATCACATCAATAAGGATTCTCTCCTGTATGTATTCTTTTATGTTGTTGTAGGTTATCTTTCTCAATAAATGATACACCATAAATATCACACTTGTAGGATTTGTCTTCCTCTATTATGTCTTTGTAGTCTACCACTCTCAGTAAATGTTGTACCACAAACAACACACGTGTACTGTTTATTTCCTGTATGCATTCTTTTATGTCTTTGTAGATGACATATCCTAGTAAATGCTGCATTACAAACATCACACTTGTACGGCTTATTTTCTGTATGTCTTCTTTTATGTGTTTGTAGATTACCACTCTGAGTAAATGCTGCTCCACAAACATCACACATAAGGTTTCTCTCCTAAATGTAATCTTTTATGATTTTGTAGATTACTGCTCACTGTAAATGCTGCACCATAAACATCACACTTGTAAGGCTTCTCTCCTGTATGTATTCTTTTATGTTTTTGTAGATTACTGTTCTGAGTAAATGCTGGATCACAGACATCACACTTGTAAGGTTTATTTCCTGTATGTATTCTTTTATGACTTTTTAAGGTACTTTTCCAAGTAGATGCTGCTTCATAAACATCACACTTGTAAAGCTTCTCTCCTGTATGTATTCTTTTATGACTTTGTAGACTACCACTCTGAGTAAATGCTGCTTCACAAATATCACACTTGTACAGCTTATTTCCTGTATGTACTCTTTTATGTGTTTGTAGATTACCACTCTGAGTAAATGCTGCTCCACAAATGTCACATATAAGGCTTCTCTCCTGTATGTATTCTATTATGAGTTTGTAGACTACTGCTCACTGTAAATGCTGCACCACAAACATCACACTTGTAAGGCTTCTCTCCTGTATGTATTCTTTTATATTTTTGTAGATTACAGCTCAGAGTAAATGCTGCTCCACAAACATCACACTTGTAAAGCTTCTCTCCTGTATGTATTCTTTGATGTCCTTGTAGACTACCACTCTGAGTAAATGCTGCTCCACAAACATGACACTTGTAGAGCTTCTCTCCAGTATGTATTATTTTATGTTTTTGTAGACAACTGCTCTGAGCAAATGCTGCTCCACAAACATCACACTTGTAAAGCTTCTCTCATGTATGTATTCTTTTATGTTGTTGTAGATTACAGCTCTGAGTAAATGCTGCTCCACAAACATCACACTTGTAAGGCTTCTCTCCTGTATGTATTCTTTTATGTCCTTGTAGACTACCACTGTGAGTAAATGCTGCTCCACAAACATCACACTTGTAAGGCTTCTCTCCTGTATGTATTCTGTTATGTTTTTGTAGATTACTGCTCTGAGCAAATGCTGCTCCACAAACATCACACTTGTAAAGCTTCTCTCCTGTATGTATTCTTTTATGTTGTTGTAGATTATAGCTCACAGTAAATGCTGCTCCACAAACATCACACTTGTAAGGGTTTTCTCCTGTATGTATTCTTTTATGTCCTTGTAAATGACCACTCTGAGTAAATGCTGCTCCACACACATCACACTTGTAAGGCTTCTCTCCTGTATGTATTCTTTTATGATGTTGTAGATTACAGTGAAGAGTAAATGCTGCTCCACAAACATCACACTTGTAAGGCTTCTCTCCTGTATGTATTCTTTTATGTAATTGTAGACTACCACTCTGAGTAAATGCTGCTCCACAAACATCACACTTGTAAGGCTTCTCTCCTGTGTGTATTGCTTTATGGCTTTGTAGACTACCACTCTGAGTAAATGCTGCTCCACAAACATTACACTTGTAAGGCATCTCTCCTGTATGTACTCTTTTATGTTTGTGAAGAGTACTGCTCAGAGCAAATGATGCTCCACAAATATCACACTTGTAATGCTTCTCTCCTGTATGTATTCTTTTATGTCTTTGTAGATTACTGCTCTGAGTAAAAGCTGCATCACAAACATCACACTTGTAAGGCTTCTCTCTTCCTGTGTGTATTCTTTTATGACTTTGTAGTTTACCTATCTGAGTAAAATGCTACGCTACATATCACCAAAATCATCATTTGTAAGGCTTCTCTCCTGTGTATGTATTCTTTTATGTTATTGGGTGAAATTTAGATTGTCTATCTCTGTGTAACAATGCTAGCTTCACAAAACATCACACTTGTAAGGCTTCTCTCCTGTATGTATTCTTTTATGTTGTTGTAGATTACTGCTCAGAGTAAATGCTGCTCCACAAACCTCACACTTGTAAGGCTTCTCTCTGGTATGTATTCTTTTATGATTTTGTAGAATACTGCTCTGAGTAAATGCTGCACTACAAACATCACACTTGTAAGGCTTCTCTCCTGTATGTATTCTTTTATGATGTTGTAGATTACAGCGAAGAGTAAATGCTGCTTCACAAAAACATCACACTTGTAAGTAAGGCTTCTCTCCTGTATGTATTTTTTTATGTTTTTGTAGATTACAGCTCAGAGTAAATGCTTGCTCCACAAACATCACACTTGTAAGGCTTGGAGTTTCTCTCCTGTATGTATTTCATTTTGATGTTTTGTAGACTACCACTAATCCGAGTAATGCTGCTGCTTCCACAAACATAAACACTTGTAAAGCTTCTCTCCAGTATGTATTATTTTATGTTTTTAATGTAGACAACTGCTGCTCTGAGTAAATGCTGCTCCACAAACATCACACTTGTAAGGCTTTCTCTCCTGTATGTATTCTTTTATGACTTTGTAGCTTACCATTTCACTGAGAAGTAAATGTTGCTTGCTCCACAAACATTACACTTGTAAGGTTTCTCTCCTTTAGTATTTGTTTTCTTTTTTATGTTTTTGTAGACTACTGCTCTGAGTAAATGCTGCATCACGGACTTCACACTTATAAGGTTTATTTCCTGTATGTATTCTTTTATGACTTTCTAGGTTACTTATGTGAGTACAAGCTGCATCACAAACATCACACTTGTAAGGCTTCTCTCCTGTGTGTATTCTTTTATGACTTTGTAGTTTACCTATCTGAGTAAATGCTACTCCACAAACATCACACTTGTAATGCTTCTCTCCTGTATGTATTGTCTTATGACTTTGTAGTTTGCCTGTCTGAGTAAATGCTACTCCACAAACATCACACTTGAAAGGCTTCTCTTCTGTATGTATTCTTTTATGTTGTTGCAGGCTATCATTTACAGTGAATAATACACTACAAATATCACACTTGTAGGACTTACTTTCTTTTAGTTTCATGTGAGACTGAGTGCTTAAATCATTGCATGTATCAACAGCTCTGTCACTCACACAAAGTTGAACATTTATCTCACTGGCAGAAAATGGTTTACTACAATTTATGTTACAGACTTGATTTTTACAAACTGATGTATTACTGTGTAGGTTGTCAAACATTGTAGCTGTCCTTTCCTGATTGTTGATGAGGTTGACCGATGCTTCATTACAAGCGAGTCTCTGGTTAATGCTATCTTCTCTTGCTACATCAGTAAAAGTGGCATCTCCAATCTTATTCACTGCTTCATTCATGTTATTTCCACTGTCCTGTGGTAACACATTCTGAAGATCACTGCATTTATTATCAAACTTCCAGAATCCATCTTTGTAACTGTGCTTTCATATGCTCATCCAGGACATCAAGTTGGAAGAAATGAGTGTTGCACAGGTGACAAGAATAAACACCTGTAATAATAAAAATAATGAGCAAAGATAAATAATGTATTGCATATCTTTTTTGTTTAGTTAAAATATGTTAGCAGAATGTAGCAACAAACACATAAGCCCAATTTCCTGATAATTATTTGATTGTTATTAAGGATCAACATCATTGCAATCCAGGCACACCCATTGGTGCTGTCTTCCTCAGCAAATGTTGAAGTGTATGAATGCTTACTGTACTGTAGCATCCTGACTGTATACATGTTGGATACATCCTCTCATACGTCATACCTGCTAGTCTTATGTTTGGTGCCACATTCCAGCTATCTTAGCCTTGTTGATTCATCTATTGCAGTGTTGTTTTCTAACAGATGATCATTAACTGTCCTCAGTATCTCTCCCTTGTGCAGGACCAGCGTCCCCGCTATGGGTGCGAGTGAAGCTAGTCTGTCAGCACTCTTATTGCCATGACATACACCTAAATGACTTGTACAGTAGATTCACACCAGCTTCTGAAGATTCAAGGCCTCTATAATTGTTTTCTATTCATGCAACAGACATACATTTTGAACCTTTAAAAGCATGGACAGAGAGTGTGACACAAAAACTACCCTGGTTACTACAGTAACAGCCCCTATCTCCATCCATATGTATATATTAAGCAAGTTTAATTAAAGTTTGTAATAGATTCTTAATTCTCTAAGAAAGGCCCACTCGCGCCTGCTTAGCGTTAAAATGTATATACATGCAGCAGATATTTAAATCATGTAAACTTATGTAGCCAAAATATGAATTTAACAAAATAACATTGCTATTATATATACCTTTTTCATCTCCAAATAAGCATAACTGTTGTTGACTTTCTGGCATGTCCAAGAAGTCAGTATACTGTATCTCAGTTTTAGTACAGCTGTTGTCACAATCAGCCTGAAACAAATTTGGATCAATCCTGGCATTTATGACACATCATCATTATCACTTTTAGCTCCCTAAACAGCCTAGGTCTTCAACAAATGTCTGCCAACTCCTCTTGTTGTATACTATCAGCTCAAGGTGTGTCCATGACTGACTCATATCTTTGACTTTTGTATCCAGTTCTCTACTATGTCTGTTTTTGTGTCTCCCAAAACCTCTTTTACCCAATGGGCTGATCACCCGTTGGCTTGTGACACCGATTACGGAAACAACGGCAGATGGATCTATTTGTTGTTGCCCTAAAGACGCCGCTAGGCGTGATGGGAAACTACAACAGAGAAAATCAATCTGCTGTTGCCCTTAAGACGCCACAAGGCGTGATGGCCTCTGACTGCTTGGTCGGTCTTTGGCTAAGGACGGAAGAAGAAGAAGAAAATCTCTTTTACCCTGGACATTTCAGACTGCTATAAACTAGAGCTATATAATTGAACGGCCTTGACACTGGAGTTGAACATTGACATTCATGTGTTGGACTTGATTTCTTGTTGTATTTATGACACTTGTAGTACACAATATTAAAATGTAGGGGAGATATATATTTTTCTGTAATCATTTTCTCATTATTGCCATCACTCATGCACACATATAAAGACATACTGACATGCACACATATAAAGACATACTGACATGCACACATATAAAGACATACTGACATGCAAATGCACAAATGAACACGCATGCACAGACAAATGCTCATGTACATACTTACAAACACACTTATATACAAATATACAGAGCTTTAGCGAGAGGTACTTTAGTGTACATGTTAGCAGATAACTTCTTCTTCTTCTTCTGTGTTCGGTTTGTAGTCATGCTAAATCTGCAGGCCTGTCGCCAGGACGAAGTCCACAGTCTTTTCCAGGTCGGCGCGGCAGCTAACCCATATAAGCTTTTCTGCTGGAAGCTTATCAACTTTGGGGGCCAGGGTCCGCACGTCGCAAATTAACATGGTTTGGAACAGTTATAACTGGAGAATGTGTTTCTGGAGTCTGTGATATACAGTTTTTTCCATATGGGCAAGTCCATGTCGGTGTGGGATATCTTGAGAGGCGATAGAGATATCCAAGTAAATCTGCAGTAGACCAGGTTCTCCCTCCTCAGGCGGAAAATTAGTCCCGTTCATGGTTTGTGTCTGTTTTAGGTGGGTGGATTTGGTCATATCTCTGCTGTATATATCCCCCTTCCCTCCTCCTTCCACTGATTTTTGTACTTTGTTGTGGGATGATGGTTTTTTTATTATTAGCCTTCCCGAATAGGTCAATGGGGTGGCCTGTATTGTTCCATTTTTACACAACTTGCCACCTTTCTTGATGATGAAGCATCTGCTTTCCTCCCCTTTCTCATTACCCCCCACCAGCGCTTCCACAATGGGCAGGTAACCAACTGAAGAGGCCATGGTTGATGGACCCTTTGGTGATGATTGTTAAGAGAGCTCAGATCTGATCTCATTCATCATGTAATCATTTCTGGTGTTTTGTATTGATTCCAAGTAATGATCTGCAGTCAGTGAAGATTACTAAATCATAGCTTGTGGCTGCCTGTTCAGGGTCTGGTGGAGGATATTCAGGGCTGCTGCAGATAGTGCCATAAATCATAGCTTCTTAGCCCCTAAAAATTTGAGGAAGATCAAATCAGTTGGAAGGCCTTTCGGTTCGGATGATCTATCCATTTAGAATCTTATAAAAATAATAAATATAAAAATGCCTCCTCCCACCATTCTTTAGCTGCCTTACTGCCACCCTCAGCAGATCCATCTGGGTATTTCTTTAGTGTCCACATACCCTCCTTCGGGTTGTACTTATTCTCTTCCATCATTTCTTGAGCCAAAGTTATTTTTAGTTGTTTGAGGAAGAGAAGGGGTTTCAGGTGGCCTTATCTTTCTTTTTTTATTTCAGGGGACTTCAGAGATGATAGATACTAATTCCATTGCATTTCGTCCTGGCTCCTCGTAATCAATTAACATTTCAAATCTCAATATATCGAATTTGGGATGAGGTTCTTCCCCCCATGGCATACGAATGCAGCATGTTTGGAGATGTTTAGGAAGCTGGTTCTTTTCACAGCCTGTTTTTTCTTTGTCCCACGAACTATGGAGATGTTGGCATGGCATTGGATGACTTTGGCATTTCGTAGAAAGCTTCTCACTGTGAGTGAATTACATTTTTCTCCCTCACGTCCTGTATACCATCAAGAGGAGCGGATGTGTTTGTGTATCGCCTCGCTCCATAGCCCTGGATGGAGAAGTCTTCATCATTCCCTCCAGTGATTTAGTCTAAGGCCTGAACTTTTGCACTTTGTCCCTAGACATACTTCTGTGATTGTATTTTAGAAGCTGGATGCCCAGGCTGACATGCCATATTCAAGTACAAATGTATGACTGTGTATGATATAAGAACCCTATTTTAAGTTTGTTGGTATATTTGCACCCCCAAACTTTGTGCCAGCCAAGTCCTCTTCAATAAAATAGAGCTATCCCTTATTGCTCTCCTGTTCTACTGCTTTTTAATGTGG
>JAMPIV010002457.1:0-39832 GCA_024509875.1 Oreohelix idahoensis
AGATGTTGACTGTCTTGAAGAATGTTAATTTCTTGAAGGATGTTGATGAATTCTTGTTGAAAATGAAGTGGGTAAGGGACCCCGTGTTTGCTGGTACCAGAATCAAACCAGCTTATGGCCACCAAATGATGCGTGATGCCATATGATGATGGATGGTATCCGCATGTCTGGTTTTGTGTAGTGTGCAGATGTGTTCAGTCAAAACAATGTTCATACAAAAATAACAGGGCAATCCACATAGGACGTCAGTAAACTCACGACGTATAAAGTCAATGATTCTTGAAACAGCCGTTGACGTTTTTCTTCATTATTTATTGTGGACGCCACAGTGACAAAATGGTTACGCGAATATGTAGACACATCAAACAGTCATTATCACAGCAACATTCAATACAGCAATAGACGGTAGACAGCATTACAATGATGAGTCAGATGCATGTTATATTTCATAGTGCTGTAAATGTAGTCAGGTGAAAAACTCCATCCTTTTCTATAACAGCCAGGAGATAACCAGATGTATGAGATCAGTTCACTCTCCTTAATCTGACTTCAGCAAGACAGACACGTCTGCCGAAGTATAAATAATGTCCTCAAAAATATCCTCTAGATAACAAAGGTTTTTCAAACCTAGTTCAGGTAACCAAGTAGCAAGTAATAGTCCTTGGAACATGCATCAACCGATGCAGTACAATACAGCGACATGTGAGCTGGGAAAACATCTCGTGACGACGACTTTCGAAGACAGGCTATGAATCGAAATCGCTCACGACCCAAAATCGATAGAGTTAATGAAAAAAGTCAATTTACCTTGCTTTCATGGAATACACAGAAATATCACGCCTCCCGACATGTGGGAAACACTAGAGGTATTATCTCGAATAAACGAAATATCCATTAAGAGGACTACACATCCCTGACAGAACAAAAAATAGCGGAGATCCCCTCTTCAACGAGGCATCTCTTTCGCCATTCCAAATCGCTCACTCCACTAGTGGTGGGCGGAAACCGATCGACCAAGAAGCAAGACAAGTCATGCGCAGTCCAGCGCAAAATGACCACAGCTCAAAAACTCAACTGCATTCAATACCAACGCGAGAAGACAAATGCTTACCGAGAAAAGTAACTATAAATTTCAAGCAGTTGTTGCCCTTGCGTTATAAAATAGATATTGTAATAAAATGATGTTGCGAGAATTTATCACGCAACAGTAACCCTATGTGATAATACAATTAAATTAGAAAAAGTAACTCAAAATTTGACAGTTAAAAATTTACCAAGTCAAATGAGTACAATTTCATAATTATTATGTACATCTATCTAGCCTTGTAATGAGAAATGGGTGTAGGAAGATGGTAAAATGTATGATTATTTATATTTACAAAGAAAAATAAATAATAGTGAAAAGTCTTGGATGTATCTTCCAATGAAATTATAAAGTCTTTCATAGTAGTTTGATAATCCTTGCTATCTAGTCTCTAGCCTTTTTCAGCATTGACAGGCGCTATTGAAACCGCTCACAGTGTTTGTAGGATTGGATACACATAAACTCATCTTGCATTACGCCACGTATGTTCGAGGTTCCTGAGACACACTGGTAATAAGACTTTCCTTCAGCCCGCTCTATAACTACGGGTGACTAAGGTGTTGAAGATTGTTTGACCACTAGGCTCCAGTTAGCAGGATCAAAGGTCCTCAAGTCTTTAGTTTATACTTGATCACAAACTCGATCATGAACAACTCGATCAGGAACGATCATAAAACCCTCTAGGATTAAATAAGCACACGGTGAGGCTGTATTTGCTGAAGTATATCAACAGTTATTGACAGAAAGCATGGAGCAGTATAGAAGAGAAAACCCAGAAGAAAAAGCAACCGCAAAATGGGAATGCTTAAAAACAAGCATACAATCAGCAAATGCAAATTTACCTAAAAAGGAGTCTAAGAAAAATCAAATTTGGATGACAGATGACATCTTGAATAAAATGGCAGAAAGAAAGAAAGCAAAAAACACTCCAGAATATAAAACAATAGACAATGACATACGTACTATGTGTCGAGAAGCAAAAGAACGGTGGATAGCAACAAAATGCAAGGAAATAGAAGACTTGGAAGCAAAGCACATGACAAGAGATATGCATGAAGAAATAAAGAAATTATCAAATCGGTCGCGGTTTGCACAAGGAGGAAGCTGTATCAAGAACAAAAATGGTGTAATATTACTTGATGAGAAAGACATATCAAACAGATGGGCAGAATACGTAAAAGAACTATTCGAGGACAACAGAGGTAAAAAACCATCACCAGATTCTAATGAAGGCCCAAACATTCTCAGATCAGAAGTAGAGAATGCCATTTATATGATACAAAAAGGAAAATCAGCAGGCATGGATAACATAAAAATTGAAATGATAGAAGCTCTGGAGAGCTTTGGTATAGATACAATCACAGAAATATGCAACGATATATACAATACAGAATATATACCACACGACATGAAGACATCAGTTTTCATAACATTGCCCAAAAAACCAAATGCAACAGAATGTTCAGACTTCAGAACAATCAGCCTGATGAGTCACGCAATTAAGATACTGCTCAAAATCATACAGGAAAGAATAAAAAGTAAAGTAGACAGCGAAATCCAAGAAGAACAGTTTGGTTTTAGACGGAACAGTGGAACAAGAGAGGCAATATTTCGCCTAAGAATATTAGCAGAAAAATATACAGAGGTCCAAAAAAGTATGTATATGTGCTTCATTGACTATAAGAAGGCTTTTGACAGAGTCCATCATGAGAAAATAATTGAATGCCTCGAAGACATAGGTATTGATAGAAAAGATATAAGAATACTCAGTAACCTTTATTGGGAGCAAACTGCCACAGTAAGATCGGGAAGGAATTATTCACCATACATAGACATAAAAAGAGGTGTCAGACAATGTTGTGTGCTATCCCCCTGCCTATTTAATTTATACACCGAAAAAATTTTCAAACATATACAGGAAATACCAGGACTGAACATCAGTGGAAGGTCAATAAACAACCTTAGATATGCAGATAATACCGTGTTGTTAGCTGAAAGCGAACAGGAGTTACAAGAACTAGTGAAGCAAGTGAACAGTATAAGTCATGAATATGGACTGGACATTAATATTGAGAAAACAAAAACTATGATAATTAGCAAAACAGACGATAAACCCACATTAAAGATAAGCGTAAATGGGAAAATCCTGGAACAAGTCAAGAGCTACGTATATCTTGGTCATATAATAACAGAAGATGGCAGATGTGAAACAGAAATCAAGAAGAGAATAGGAATGGCCAAAGCTACATTCAACAACATGAAACATATACTGACATCCAAACAGTTATCTCACAAATTAAAACTGAGAATCATAAAGTGTTATATATATTCTGCATTTCTGTATGGTGCAGAAACATGGACGATGAATAAGCATTTGGAAGAAAGAATTGAGGCTCTTGAAATGTGGATATATAGAAGAATGGGGCGTATCTCATGGAAAGAGATGAAAACAAATAAGGAGGTCCTAGAAAATCTAGGTATGAAAAGAGAACTAATGAGGGAGGTCAAAGTTCGGCAGCTAAAATGCTTTGGCCACATAAAAAGGCATAACACCTTGCAGAAGACCATAACAGAAGGGAGAGTTGAAGGCAAACGTGCAAGGGGAAGACAGCGCTATAAGTGGGAAGATAACATCAAGAGATGGACAGGAAAGAGTGTATCAGAGTGCACCACCAAAACAAGAGACAGAAGATGTTGGAGATCCATTACAGCCAACCTTCGTTGTGGAGATGGCAACTGATGATGATGATGATCTTCCCTGTATGCAGCGTGAAAAAAAAACTTTTCTTGCAGATAATGTCTTCCAGTCTCTCACTCTGGCGTCTGGATTTTGTGTGTGTGATTTTTAAACTGGCTGCTCTGTCCTTATATTTGCGTGACTCTCCCGCACGAGAAAGCACCGTCTGAAGTCCGCTTAGATTTTCGTTTAATCTCTTGATTTGAGGAGATCTGTGCTTTTTCTGTACTTGTTTTCTCTTCTTGTCACTACATACTTATATCTTTCCTTCCTTCCTATGTATCCTTTCATTTTCCCCATATGAAGCTTTCATTCTATTCAAGTTTTATCGAAATCCGTCGAGGTATGTAGTTATAATAAATTTTTAAAGATCATGAGCTAACTTTTTGCAGATGTGATGACGATGAAAAATATTAATTATTTTTAAAACTTCTTACATTTGAATAATATCCTTTTGAATATTACTCATATTTTATCTCCTTATGTAAATTATTATAGTTTTAATATCTTTAAACCAGGCTCCCTCTTGTAGCTTTAGAGTTTCTTTCCTGCCAATGCACATTTTTAAGGTCGGCCATGTTTCATATATTCGCTCTTTCCTACACTTCACAACGCTGTTCGGCTAGACGAAACGCAAATATTCAGCCACCATCACTTCAAAGCAAGTCCCACCGCGTTGTCCCTTCACCCTTATCTCTGTGTGTGTGTCGCGTTACACATATTTTCACAAACAAAGCAAGTGGTACCAAATCTTGCTACACTCTGTTTAAGTGTATTTAAGAAAATGCCTAAGACATACGGATGTAGTACATTCAAAATGATTAAATCAACTTTCGATTTGTCTTTATACAAGTAACACATTTAATAAACAATTATGTTTTAACAGTTATAAAAATGAATAATTCTTTATAGAAAAAGTTGTCATCACTGGGTGATGTTATGGCGTTAAAAAAATTGGATAGTTCACTTGGCAGCTTTTATGCTTCTACTTAGCTGCCAATGAGTTTGTCTGTTCTGCTCCAGCTGATGTTTGTGTCTTTGCAGATAAAAGACTGGATCACACTCGTCACTGGTCAAGTTTGAAAGTTATAGCGCGTTCCAAGAAGTGTCAGGGAGTAACTACCAACCTGGTTCCGCGTCTCTACGACCCATCTGATGATGGTGTCTAGCACTGCCTGCTCCATATGGAACTTGGGACTACCTCTGCTTTTAGTTCTCTATGAGAAGCTCACATAAAGCAGTCATCAGCCTTTGCTCTGGTGGTTCATGAAATAAACATTCTATATGCTGAGGTTGCAAACCTCAAATGACTTGGACATCCACTAGCAATTTTCACATATTAATATTCACATGTCAATATATACATATTAGTTCACATGTTAATAATGCAAAATATAGAATTTAAAATGTGCAACTTATGCCAGTCTTTAGGCTCACAGACTGCTGGCTCAGATAAATAGTTTACGGCAGCTTGACGATGCCTCTTACACGTGGTCTGGGGTGTTGTTATTTCAGCAATAAGTTCCCACTTTGACTTTGTGTTACAGTTTCCTGTTCTTCCTATGTTTCAAATGCCCTCCAATGGTTTCCAAACCTGTGTGTTTTGTTAGGGTCATTCAAAATATTTCCATTAGAAAATATATGTGCGTTAATGCAAATGTCATGTCTTCCAAATATGGAAGTGAGATGTCTGTACTATTCTCGTCAGTGATTACAAATAACTTCTTACGTTTATCTCAAGTAATATCTTCGTAATTAGTCGTACAGGAAGCAATTATGTCATGTCGAGTCTGCCGAATGCTTGCCAGCAGGTCGATACTTTATCGCCTGGCACTCCTAGGTAAACAGTTCATCGTATTACCATCTGGACGAGAAAGCCACACTCGCCTTATCAGCGGTTAAACACATTCGCTGGGCATTTTTCGTGTCAAACAGGCGGTCAAGAATACGAGAATATTTATCACAGGATTGTCGATTAATGTTGCATTATCCGCCTACTCTTAACAAGGTCAAGCGAGCAAACAAACATGACGACTATTACTTAAAGGAGTGTAAGGTAATGTGAAAATACTAAATATCTGCTTGATAGCAGAGCAAGAAATGTGCGACCACTGAAAATTTCACGCAATCAGTACTCACAACAAATGTAACTGACTACTCCCGGAGAGGAGAAAAGATCGACCCAATTTTTATGTGACACAAATGAAGGATTCACGAAAAGAACTAACGACCAAATAAAATTGTGACGGTATTGTCTCCCCTGCTTTGCAGTAGTGGGCCAACAGTGGCCAAAACTCAAGAGTATATATTATAGGATTCAATGGAGTCTATCTTTACACAAGTGTAGCAAAGTTAATTTTGCTGGGGAGGTTATGATGGTATCCTAAAAGAATGAAAAGGTGTCTGCTTTAACCGTGTGAGGTCCAGCACATGTAAGCCTCCGACTCTATAAGTGATGATGATGAATTATGTGCAGAGAACCTACAGCTACCTCCCTAGGTCTCACACGGTCACTATTCTGGCTCTAGTGTATGGTGTATGGTGTACCTAGTGTCTAGGGGAGAAATGAAATGATGGTACACAACAGTCAAACACTTTAAGTTTCTATAAAGAAGATAATAAAACTAGCAGTTAAGTTTTTCTTTGAAAAAATCTTTTTTTTACAATTTATTTTGCCTTTCCATTCATAGCTTGTGGACAGGTCTTTGAAAATAAGGACAAGATAGTTTACAGAAAAGAACAATTAAAATTTTGGGACAATTTGCCCAATAACTAAAAAGTTATTATGTATATATATATATATATATATATATATATATATATATATATATATATATATATATATATATATATATATATATATATATATATATATATATATATATATATATATATATATATATATATGTCTTTCCTGTAGGAAATATTAAAAGAATTCACTTTATTCATATAAAGGGAGAGTCACTGTATATGAGGGTTGTAGTTCATCCTACCCCCATAAAAGTCTTGTGCATTGTTTTGAAACACAAGAAAATGTCAGAGATGCCCCAGATGTCTAACACATCACCTGGGAGTCCTTGTTGTAAGATATTTCAATGTGTAGTTGCAGAAAGTTTCAATTTCACCACTCGCCAAGGCTCCTACTGTTATCTTCGACAGCATATAAGTCTGGTTGGAGACTGGTTGGCGTTTATTAGTACTCAGCAGGTTTCCTGTCACCAGCCGGCAACAGGAACATAGACCCACTGCAACAAAAGGACACCCTGGCCTTTTATCTCTGATCACTTATTCTAACACTTAATTCCCTACGTGGGTATGGGGTCAGCCTCGCGTGCCTTACAAGTGCACTCGCCCCGAATTGTACAGAACTCCCACCTTGCTGTGACCACACCTCAGGTCCTTATAGTAGATACGCCACTGTACGTTCACATACTTTTCCTCAATACAATAATGTGGAGTAACCACATTTCCTTTGATATGATATTCTCTTCTTTTCTTTTCAAATATATTTGCTTCAGGCATGTAAACAGTGTTCATTGAACACAGAGGCTTACTAATCTATTTTAATACAATAATATGACAACATAATCATAACAACATACATCAGTTAGATACCGTTTAATGTGAGGACTCAACAATGTCTGCTCCCGACATGTCCTTCACTTTTTCCCAACAGCAGTATATAACTTTGTAGTTGGACCAAACATATTAAATTTCATAAAATATCCTTACCACAATCAAGAAATATATAAACAAATGACGCTGACTGTGTGAAGAAATGGCCTCAGCTTCCTCCGAACTGCACAGACTGTGAATTTATTCTTTATTTAAATTTAAAATTAACACAGCTGTTTCTCAGCGTATCTGAATACAATTTTTAGTTCAACTGGCAATGAATAGTCAAAGCCTTTTGCTAATATTTACTAGCACTGGCCAATCGAAACGTTCGACTACTTGAATTCAAAAGCAGTTTGAATGAAAAACCAAAATAATTTCGAACAATTTCTGCGTCTGGTGGTCGATTGGCCAGTCTGCTTTTGTCATGCCCAATACAAAAAGATGTTTCGCTTAGGATTACATTTTTCCTACCGCTCCCCTTTTCAGTCATACTCTTTTTACCCAAGCAAATTTGAATGTACCTTCCTGCCTCTTTTCCTAGCTCGCGTCCCCCTAACGTTACCAAAAAACATAAGCAGGAACGCCAGTCTGTCTGGTCAAGTGTCCGTAGATATTAGTATTTCTTCAATAACTTCTCTAATTCTGGGACTATCATATTAATTATAGTACATTCTTAATCAGCGAACTCTACGTCATACTACCATATAATTTTTATAGGGAACTTCATAATGGTTTAAAATTTCCAATTTACGTCATCGTCAATCGTCAAATGAAATTTTACACAAGTCCGCCATCTTTCCTCTCCCTCATCTCGCTAGCATGTATTTTTCAAATAACTAACTTGTTTTAGTTACGTCAGAAATGCTACCACTAGGAGGAAAATAAAATTGTCTGCGTGGTTTTGCCTTGGCTGGCTTTTTCGCAGTGTGTGTATATGCATTGCAGACTGTGTCAGCGAAGCGGGGTGTTGACGGGGCGGGTTAAGAATAGGCGTTAATAATTAGTATTGTATCGTGTAATACTACCAAACAATGTAAGGATTACTACTAAATTCTGCATTAAAGTTGACAGAAAGCGTTAATTCAGATAGTTATTTTGCGGTTTGCTTCCGCCAATCGTTAATTATAAGGCTAGACTACAAATTGTATGCAGCAGATCGGGCAAATGTTAAATATTAGTAGTGTTTCTCGAAAACGAAACTAAAAGCGTGTCAGACTATTACCAAGAAATCGTTCTATAGGCTTAGCACTGTGCAAAAAGCAGCGCTGCTGGCGTCGAAGAAGCCAACCGTCAATCACATGCGGGCTAATGTATTTATTATCGTTTTATGCCTAAAATCGTACTGAATTGAGCCTTTATTCTCGCAGATTTTGCTACAACAAGATTACTCTTGGCAGAAATGTCGATAGAAGAATAGTAAAGCTTCTATCACATGGGAGTCTTCACAAGATATTCAGATAAGCGAAAACAATGCTGGCTGTCGCTAAGCACGTTAATTCTATAATCTGCCGACACTTTTATGAAGATTTCAAGCAATGGTTGTTCTAGCTCGTTAAAGCCCCCACCCCTGATTTACTCAGTGGAATTCTATTATTCAAATTTAGCTCTGTTTAGAACGTGTGTAGTAATTGACTGCGACAAACATGCAGTAACTTTAAAATGATCAAATCAAAGTTAAATTTATTACATTACAAATAACAAAATTTAGTAATCACTTTAGTTGTAACAGTTGGAGAATAGTTTGAATAGTTATGGATAAAGAAAAGATATCATCCTCGTATTTGGGGATTGCGAAAAGGGTTACGAAGTTCAAGAGGCAGCATATGTTTGAAATTAGCTGCCAATGACGGTTCTGTCTTTTAACACTGATCACTCGTCTCTGGTCAAGGTTGTCGGGTGGAGCTCGTCTCCCAGAAACTTCAAGGAAAGTCTACACAGTTCGTCCTTTGTCTTAAAGCGTAGGCCACTTATCCCTTCTTGTTCCAGAAATAGTACGTTCTGCTGGTACCACCAATAACTGTGATAGAAGAATAAAAAAGAACGCTCTTCTGAGTACGGCGTTCTCCGACACACAGTTATGTGTCCCCCCTCTTCTATTTCACCATCCCACTTAACTCAGAGTTTACCCTCGATGAGAATTAAATTTAATCCCTCGGGATAAAACTTCCTTTACATTTAAACTGAATAGCTTTAGCTTACATTACATTTAAATGAAAGCTAAACGTACATATATAATATGTTTTACACTTGCATCTCCACTGTTTGAAAAGTGTTCACAATATAAATTCATTCAAGTTTCATTTACATTTACACTTATGGAAAAGTTTGAAAATTCTATTAATTAAAATGAATATTATCACATAGACATTTACGTTGGTTTAAAGCATGAAAACTCACATTAATTTTAAAGTAAATATGTTTATATGGACATTTACACGGCTTTGAAAATGTAAGTCTTACGCTTAGAATGTACATCATTTCTTGTCATCTTTCCCTCTCTGCTCCATAGGGAACCTGGAACTACTTTATGCTTTTAGTGATCTTTACGAAACTATCAATAATGCAATCACTAGCCCGTGAAGTGGTGGTTCATGAATCACAGATGAATACAAGAGACGAATCGTTCTCTTACAACACATGTCTGGGATTTCTTTTAATTTTACAATAGACTGCCCCTTCTGACTCCGCGTTTCTTCAATTTCCTAGTTCCAGTGTTCCTTATTAAAATTTGAAAGAGATTTCCTGTGCTTTATAAGTCTTATCGGGTTCTCCAATAAAAGGTCCGGATAACAATTAGGAATTATGAATCTAGTTTTCACTCTGGCGTGGTCTGATGTTGTCTTAGCGAGCGTGCAAATCAAAGAGAAATAAAACTGTAAAATTGTCAGCCTATATTCCCTCCAGTGATGTTATGAATCTAATCAGAAAGATCAAATCATTTCAAACAGATCGGGCGTGGCACTTTCAAAATAGTTCCTACACGGAAAATTTTCTCAAAAGGTCACGTCTTCCATATATGATAATGTGATGTCTTGTATACACTCTCACCAAGACATTTGTAGACTCATATTAAATGTAATAAATACATGATTACTTTTTAACCTAGGACCGGAAGCGATTATATCATAAGTTCCGCCTCGTGCACGGGTTATCGTGTTTCGCCAGACAAACAAATCTGGTTTTATTAAACACTCCTTCCCAACGTAGCTTGAATAAACAAAACACCTTCGCTTGAAAAGAGGGTCAGACAGATTATGCGATAAAATATTATTGCCGGCCGTGTCACCAAACTTGGCGAAGCGTAAATACATCTCGAGGAGTGGTAAACAATAAGATACACATTACTTGTCGTAAATTTATTTTGAGAGAATGAGTCTTAGAATAGTGGTCCGGTCAGAGTGGAGAATGGTGGTGAAAAGCGCAGTGATAGGAAAAGGTTAGCGAGTAAATAGTTGATTCACAGAGTTCTGGGGAGAGTAAAGACAGACTTATTTACGACAACTCGTTCCTCTCAATCTTCTTTTCCACTCTCCTGGTCAAACAATTATTTGCCGGTTTCCAGACACACATCTGCGCTCACACCGATTTGGTGCTTCAAAACACACAGACGCACGTGGATACAAACTAAATTAAACAAATATGGGGAATTTGGGCCTTGGTAGTCCAACACAGAACTAGATAAGTTTATGCTGTTTATTAGCATTAAAAACCAATAATATCAAGTATCATGAGTTTACAGAACAAAATATATGATTACAGAAAATACAAATACCAATGGTGGGGAGGGGGTGAAGAAGATTGGTATCGACTAAGTCCTTCTCACTTATTAGACAAAGATAAACCCAGTCCAAAGATAGATAGTTATTAAGAACATAGGTAATGTAACCCAACAGTGAATTTAATTACTCTGAAAGAGGGGTTACAATATTAGTTATGGTGGTAGAAAAAAAAAACCTATTATCCCAATTGTGTCTTCCCTTTACTAAGCAAAGAAAAAAAAAAGGGGGGGGGGGAATGAAACAGAGTTAACAAATTATCCCACTTAAAGGAACAATGCAGGGTATACAGAAAAATGTATTACCCGGTAGGCAAGTTAACAAATGGTTTTGCAAAAAAAAAAATCTCCTGTCATTCATGCACGCTGTGAGGATCCACACTCATATACACACACACTTACCGATTGCAGCATCAGACAATCCATAGAATGATATACACAGTAATTAAACTCTTGACATGTGAAAACTGTCTAGTCCTTCGATGTCCCGCCCCAGATGTAGGGAGGTTAGTTGATAAAAGAAATTCCCACTTATCGCCGGACTTGAAGGCCTAAGAGTTCCTGTGTTTTATTATATAAAAAGGAGTCTATGGGATGGCACTGACACAGTTCGACACGGGGTGAAAAGGAGGTGATGGTAAAATTCATTTAATGCGTGATGATAGCAACTGACCGGTAAAGTTTTTAATCCAGTGAGGATAAACTAGGCTCAGTCACAGTCAGGTAAATCGGTAATCTCTCACATTTAGAGCAGTAAATAAAATATTGCTACTGGCACTGTTCACTTTCCAGTTTATCTCACAGATTGAAATTAAATTTGATGATAATATTTAAATGTTCTTGGGTAGGCTTTCTTTCATGTAATTATGATAGCTAGGCCGCACCGGACCGCCACAAGATTAAATTTTTAAAAATGTCTCATCAAATTGTCTGGAAGTTTAAGAACCGAGTATGGAATCTCTCTGTATGATTTCTTAATGCTGGGATTGCAAAGGTGACCATTCTATAGAAAATATATAAAACCCATGACAATCATAATCATACCTCAAAAATCAAATAATATACTTAACGCGCGATAAATTTACCGTTAAGGCTATCATATACACTCGCGTATTTAATTATGTATTTAAGAAAACATGTCACGAGTCTAATGGTTAAACTACGCATCTTTATATATAGGACTTAACTAAATTTATTAATTATAAATTCCTTCGCGACTTTAAAAGTTACTTTAACATTTAAGCATCTATTATTTTTTGGAAATGTTATAATAGATATATCATTAAATTTACCACTGGAACTTTTGGGATGAGTTTAATTAAATAGATTAAATAAACACAAAATCCAGTGAAATAAAATGAAAGCACTAGACCACTGATCACTTTAACAAATATATTATACCGTGCACAGAAAAAGAAACACTCCAATGGTAGCCACCAATTCAGATGGAAATCTAGCAAAATTTCTACGATAGCTAGTGAATCTAAAATCTCTGGCAACTGAATGATAGCATGGCTTTCTACGTGGTCTGTATATATTTAAAATGGAATTAAAGATGAGGGGGGCATGAGAACGTTGACACATTTTTTGATCTCAGGAGACTTTCGGGGATCTGACCGACAGACTAAAGAGAGATGCCGTCCCCTGGTTTCCCGTTTCCCCGTTCGTTGCATCCGACATCTTCCCCCGTTCGCTCCGTCTGCGGTCGGTTTAGCGCTTAACATGGAGGTGCAAAAAATGCCGGCAAGAAACTGCCCCGTTCGTTTCAGGGACCACTACTGCTTTGATAGCATGCCGCCCGTCCTTCCTGAGATCTCCACCAGTGTCTTTCTTCTGACCGCTCTGGTCCATCTTGCGAGCGGTTTCGTGTTCGCGCGGAGATGATAAATACCTGCGAGAAACTAGCTTCTCTGCTCGGGGATCGTCTCAGTGTCTTTAGATCTCATGCCGCATACTAAGTGAGTCCCGGTGGAATCGGTTCGCTCTGGCGAAACCAAAATGTTACAACAAATGTTCAGGGGTTCTAATGTTATGAAAAGCTAAAGTCCCTTTAATCATCCATCAAATCAGGGAAAATTCACTTGTCGAACTAGACGTACGTCACAATCGTCCCCACTTTTAGACATGAAACCATTTTTCATGTTTCGTTCTTGACAATGGAGGTGACCTGATTGGTGGTTTTAGGATGAGTGGTATCTTCAGTTTGCTCTTCTTCCTCTGTAGACCAGTTTCTACTCAGGAAATCAGCCCCGACATTCTGTCTTCCTGGAATATATTCCACTTTGAAAGAATAAACGCTTAAAAGAAGGGCCCACCGAATGATCCTTGCGTTAAATTCTTTATTGGCACCAAGAAAGGCTAACGGAGCGTGGTCATTTTGTACCGTAAAGGATGTATCATAGAGAAACTCATGATGGCGTCTGATACCGTCAATCAGAGCGAGGCATTCTCTTTCGACTACGCTGTAGTTCCGTTCAGCTTTATTTAATTTCCGACTTCCATAGGCAACTGGAAATAGCATGTTCAGGTCACTGTCCTCGGCTTGAAGCAGTGTTGACCCGATGCCCTGACCTGACGCGTCGACCCGCAGTACGAAAGGTTTCTTGAGGTCAGGCAACCTCAAAATGGGGTATGCAGACAACTGTCCTTTCAAAGTGCTGTACGTGTGCTCGCACTTCTGATCCCAAATGACCTTATCAGGACAACCTTTCTTTGTGAGGTCAGTCAGAGGTGCCGTCAGTCCGTTGAAGTTCTGGATGTACTTCTGATAGTATGCACATAGTGATATGAAGGAACGTACGTCTTTCTTCGTTCGGGGTCTTTTTGCTGCCACTATTTTCTCCACGTTCTTCTTAATAGGCCAACTGCATCCGTGAGAAATAGTATGCCCCAGGAAGCCTAACTGTTCAAACCCGATGAGACATTTGCTAGGTCTGGCTGTGAGACCAGTTTCCGGTAGTCTCCTGAGGAGCATAGCAACCGTAGCAATATGTTCTTCGTAGGTTTCCGATGCAATTAATATGTCATCCATGCAATTATGGATATGGGGACTTTGCAAAGGTTCTAGAAGCTTCCTCATCATCCTGGTGAACACTTCTGGTGCGTTATGCAATCCGAACGGCATCACATTAAATGTGTAATGTCCTTCACTAGTGCTGAAAGCTAACAAAGGTTTGATTTCCTCCTTGACTGGTATTTGATAATAACCTTTACTGAGGTCAATCTTGGAGAAAATCTTTGCTTTGCTGAGCTTGGTGAACAACTCAGAAACAGTTTGGAGAGGTTCGGGCTGGAATTCCGTTACAGCGTTTAGCAACCTGTAATCAATGCACAGCCGAACTTCCTTATTGGGCTTCTGCCACAGCACTACACTCGAACTGTAAGGAGATGTAGACTCACTGATAATTCCTGCCTGACGCAGCTTGTCTATTTCTCCGCGAGGTGCATCAGCTTTAGCGTAAGGGATGGGGTAAACTCTGGTTCGAACAGGGGTCTCGTTTGTTAATTTCATATCAAATTCGATGAGATTTGTTCGACCAGGTACATCCGTTAAGACTGCACTGTACTGTTTTAGTAGAGCCCTGGTTTCTGTTTGTTGTTCTGGTGAGAGATTGTCGCCGAACTTGACATCTTTAAAGGATTCTGTTTGTTGCAATGGGTACTCCATGCAACCATCATCATCTTCCTCGTCTTCCGTTGCTATGGCGACAGCCAGGAGATGATCGGAGGATGGCACCTGTCTTTCCAAATATTTCTTAAGCAGATTTATGTGGAAGACCTTCTCCTTTCCTTTGATGGAGATCTTGTAATTGGTACGTGAGATCTTTTTAAGGACGGTAAACGGCCCTTGCCATCCGATGCTAAGTTTATTGCTTCCGGTTGGAAGTAGCAACAAAACGTTTCCCCTGGTTGGAGCTCTCTGTCTTTTGCAGCTTTGTTGTATCTTTTAGTGTGCTTGGCGCGGGCTTTCTTAAGGTTGGTTGTAGCTAGATCCCAACCTAGCTTTAGTCTTTCCTTGAGCTCAGATACATACTTGCTTGCGGAGACGACTGTCTCGTCAGCCCTTTGGTCTCTCAGGGACCGAAGTAAGGCTTCTAGTGGCCCCTTTATAGGTCTGCCAAATAAAAGTGTAGCTAGCGCGAATCCCGTAGACGCTTGGGGAACCTCTCGGTAGGCGAATAAGGCAGCCGATATATATAGGTCCCAGTCTTCCGGTTTCTCCTGACCCAGCTTACGTAACATGGTGGTGAGGGTGCCGTTAAAACGTTCCACGAGCCCATTTCCGGCCGGATGGTAGGGACTTGTGTGGATATGTTTGGCCCTCAAGATCTTAAAGATCTCCTCCATTAACAGGCTTCGGAATTGGGATCAATTGTCCGTCAAAACTTGTTGAGGGAATCCCAACCGTGTAAAGATTTGCACGAGGGCTTCTGCGACATGCTTGGAATTTATGCATTGTAGCGGTACAGCTTCGGCCCACATTGTGCAAGTGTCGACTAAGGTCAGGATGAACCTGTTCCTTCTTTTGGTCCTTTCCAGGGGTCCAATGATGTCGACAGCAACCCGTTCAAATGGAGTACCCACTATTGGCATTTGCCCCATAGGTACTGGGGGTGTCAAGTGCTTTGGTGCTTCCCGTTGGCACTGGGCGCAGGATTTCACATACCTGATAATGTCAGAGTTCATTCCTGGCCACCAATAGTGGTTTTTTTATTCGCTGAATAGTGGCGTTTTGTCCCATATGTCCGCTAAAGGGAAGAGAGTGCCCCATTTCTAAGATCTGGCTTCTGTGCTGCGTCGGTACTAGGAGCTGGTTATTCCCGTGTCCGGGTTGCCCGTTCTACGATACAATACGCCATCCTTAGAAAAAATGTCTCCGTTGTGTCTGGGATCCTTAGCCATGGGCAGTTTTCTAAAGCAGAGCTCCAGAGTAGGGTCCTTTTGTTGCGCCTCCTTCAGTTCATTCGGCAACAAATTTGGCGCAGGCTCCCTCTCCTTCTTGGCTTGCCCTCTTGTGGTTACCGCTGCCACAATCGGCTCCTTTGGTCTCCCAATAAACACATATCTACATCCCAGGATAACTGGGTAGATCGGATCATCCATTATGGCTGCTTTAATAACACCTCTGACAAAATCAGAGTGTATTTCTACCAGTGCGATAGGCAGCGTCCTGGGCGCATCACTCTTAAAAACTCCACTAAGTTTGACGGTTTCCTCTGTCTCCTGACCTGGTTTGACTAGGTGTCTAGCAACAATACAACTAAAACTTAATCCAGTGTCAAAGAGACAAGTAGTTGAGGTACCATTCAAAATTACAGTTCCTCGAGTTGAGGGTCGGTCCCCCTCAGGTTGAGAATCACTGACATTGACTCTACCTTTCGAGGCTGTATGCAAACATCCAACGCGGTTAGGCCCGGTCTGCTTTCCCTGATCAGACGTTCCTGTTGTAGGTGTCTTTCCTTTTCCTTGACCTAGGTGGCCGCGCTGCCTAGTACGCTTGGTGGGTTGATCAGAATTGTTATTTTGGGGACATCGGGTTTTGTAGAATTTCGATTTTTCCTGGGGAGGTCTCTGGTTATTACTTTGTCGTTGGTTATAATGCCGAGAGGAATTGGAAGAATAGGATGACTGCTCTAGATTTTGTTTTCGAGATGGCTCATCTGTGGGTTTACGTTTAGTGCTGGGAAGTTCGGCCATTGCATTGGTATAACGTTCTGCCTTATTGAGGATGTCCTCAAGCCTAACTGCGCCCTGTTCAGCCAAAAATCTACGGGTTTCGTTTGACAAAGTTGACTTTATCTGCTCCACAAGAACAAGTTCAAGGAGTCCCTCATATGTAAGAGGTAGGTCCGATAATTCTATGCACTTTATCAAATAGCCCGTGAGACGTGAAGAGAACTGCGGGAAAGTTTCCGTGCTCTCTTTCCGGCTGTTTCTGAACATTTGCAGAAATTTTCGGGCGGTCATCTCAAACCGTTCTAGCAAGGCCTTCTTTAGCATGTCGTAATCATGTTGGTTCGGTCCCAGCTTTGTGTATACGTCATAAGCATTAGCTTTTAGTGACGTTGAGAGCTTAAGTGCCCAGCGGGAACTCTCTAACCCATACAGATTTGCGAGCCTTTCGAATTTTTCTAGGTAGCTGTCAATTTTTTCATTGGGGCTAGGAAAAGATTCTAAAGCAAAAGACATCGCCGTTAATTGGGCAGACTGAGTGCTGGAGAGATCCCTTGACTGGGACTGGGGCGAAGACGGCTCTCCGTTATTCGAAGTAGAGGCGCCCCGACTCTCTAAAGCCTTAAGCGCCAGTTCATGTTGTCTTTCTCGCTCCCTTTCTCTCTCTCTGCGGGCTTCCATTTATGCCTCAATTTTCTTGTTTTCAGCCTCAATTTTCTTCTGCTCCAATAAACGCTCCTCCGCCTCTTTCTTTTCTGCTCTATCTTGAGCATCTTTCCTCTCTGCTCTCTCTTGTGCTTCCTTTCTTTCCGCGTCATACCTTTCATGTTCCTGGTTGACAAACAAGTTAGCGGCTTCCCCTTCTAAACTTGATTCTTTCGCCTCCAGCCTTAGGATGGATCTCATCTGAATCCTCTCTGACATGATTAAAGAACTGGATGCTTCTACTATTAGAGAATAGCAAGAAAGAACAAGAAGGGAAAAAAAAACTCAAAGCCGCTACGAGAAAAAACCAAAGTATAAAACAATTTACTTGTGTTACCTCCTGTGTTAACTTATCGCCGCTATTATTGTCACTTAAGACTCCTAACGCAAGCGACTAAGCCAATTAAATTGGTAAGTTACACTAGAAAAAAAATCTACTATTACTAACAGTAGAGAAAGATTTATATTAAAACAATTTAAAAGGAGAAAAAAAAAATTTTCCCGACAATTTTAATTCTCTAACAACAAACTCCGTCCCTGAAGTCACTTTTATGAGAAGAGACGTGTTAACGAGACTTAAAAAGTCAGAACAAGGCGTCTTTAGCTAAGCTCAACTCAAACGCTTAAAAAACCTTTAGTGACTGTAAAACCAGTCACGCAATCCCAGCAAATCTTATAAAGAAAAAATTTAATTTTTTTCTGCCTGATGATAATTTAAATAACAAATAATTCTGTTTATCCGTACTTTCTACTGCTGTAAAAAGAAAACAACCTGTAAATATGCTGTGTGGACGACCCAAATACTAAAAGGCGTTGTCTAGGGGTGTAATTAATTATTTTTATTTGTTTCCGTAAATCACAGAGACAGATCATTCACACTCTATCTAGTTAGACCCAGACTTAATCAGACTCAAAAATATCTTTATCCCGGCTAGGCGATTGCCTCAAATGTAGCTCAAGATGCAGGACCAGCCCACAAATATGTGTGCATCAAATGTATCTCAAAATTATCCCGGCAAGCCAGCCAAATATGGTCGTAAATTTATTTTGAGAGAATGAGTCTTACTATAGTGGTCCGGTCAGAGTGGAGAATGGCGGTGAAAGGCTCAGTGATAGGAAAAGGTTAGCGAGTAAATAGTTGATTCACAGAGTTCTGGGGAGAGTAAAGACAGACTTATTTACGACAACTCGTTCCTCTCAATTTTCTCTTCCACTCTCCTGGTCAAACAATTATTTGCCGGTTTCCAGACACACATCTGCGCTCACACCGATTTGGTGCTTCAAAACACACAGACGCACGTGGATACAAACTAAATTAAACAAATATGGGGAATTTGGGCCTTGGTAGTCCAACACAGAACTAGATAAGTTTATGCTGTTTATTAGCATTAAAAACCAATAATATCAAGTATCATGAGTTTACAGAACAAAATATATAATTACAGAAAATACAAATACCAATGGTGGGGAGGGGGTGAAGAAGATTGGTATCGACTAAGTCCTTCTCACTTATTAGACAAAGATAAACCCAGTCCAAAGATAGATAGTTATTAAGAACATAGGTAATGTAACCCAACAGTGAATTTAATTACTCTGAAAGAGGGGTTACAATATTAGTTATGGTGGTAGAAAAAAAAAACCTGTTATCCCAATTGTGTCTTCCCTTTACTAAGCAAAGAAAAAAAAGGGGAGGGGGATGAAACAGAGTTAACAAATTATCCCACTTAAAGGAACAATGCAGGGTATACAGAAAAATGTATTACCCGGTAGGCAAGTTAACAAATGGTTTTGCAAAAAAAAAAAATCTCCTGTCATTCATGCACGCTGTGAGGATCCACACTCATATACACACACACTTACCGATTGCAGCATCAGACAATCCATAGAATGATATACACAGTAATTAAACTCTTGACATGTGAAAACTGTCTAGTCCTTCGATGTCCCGCCCCAGATGTAGTGAGGTTAGTTGATAAAAAAAATTCCCACTTATCGCCGGACTTGAAGGCCTAAGAGTTCTTGTGTTTTATTATATAAAAAGGAGTCTATGGGATGGAACTGACACAGTTCGACACGGGGTGAAAATGAGGTGATGGTAAAATTCCTTTAATGCGTGATGATAGCAACTGACCGGTAAAGTTTTTAATCCAGTGAGGAAAAACTAGGCTCAGTCACAGTCAGGTAAATCGGTAATCTCTCACATTTAGAGCAGTAAATAAAATATTGCTACTGGCACTGTTCACTTTCCAGTTTATCTCACAGATTGAAATTAAATTTGATGATAATATTTAAATGTTCTTGGGTAGGCTTTCTTTCATGTAATTATGATAGCTAGGCCGCACCGGACCGCCACAAGATTAAATTTAAAAAAATGTCTCATCAAATTGTCTGGAAGTTTAAGAACCGAGTATGGAAACTCTCTGTATGATTTCTTTATGCTGGGATTGCAAAGGTGACCATTCTATAGAAAAAGATATAAAACCCATGACAATCATAATCATACCTCAAAAATCAAATAATATACTTAACGCGCGATAAATTTACCGTTAAGGCTATCATATACACTCGCGTATTTAATTATGTATTTAAGAAAACACGTCACGAGTCTAATGGTTAAACTACGCATCTTTATATATAGGACTTAACTAAATTTATTAATTATAAATTCCTTCGCGACTTTAAAAGTTACTTTAACATTTAAGCATCTATCATTTTTGGAAATGTTATAATAGATATATCATTAAATTTACCACTGGAACTTTTGGGATGAGTTTAATTAAATAGATTAAATAAACACAAAATCCAGTGAAATAAAATGAAAGCACTAGACCACTGATCACTTTAACAAATATATTATACCGTGCACAGAAAAAGAAACACTCCAATGGTAGCCACCAATTCAGATGGAAATCTAGCAAAATTTCTACGATAGCTAGTGAATCTAAAGTCTCTGGCAACTGAATGATAGCATGGCTTTCTACGTGGTCTGTATATATTTAAAATGGAATTAAAGATGAGGGGGGCATGAGAACGTTGACACCTTTTTTGATCTCAGGAGACTTTCGGGGATCTGACCGACAGACTAAAGAGAGATGCCGTCCCCTGGTTTCCCGTTTCCCCGTTCGTTGCATCCGACATCTTCCCCCGTTCGCTCCGTCTGCGGTCGGTTTAGCGCTTAACATGGAGGTGCGAAAAATGCCGGCAAGAAACTTCCCGTTCGTTTCAGGGACAACTACTGCTTTGATAGTATGCCGCCCGTCCTTCCTGAGATCTCCACCAGTGTCTTTCTTCTGACCGCTCTGGTCCATCTTGCGAGCGGTTTAGTGTTCGCGCGGAGATGATAAATACCTGCGAGAAACTAGCTTCTCTGCTCGGGGATCGTCTCAGTGTCTTTAGATCTCATGCCGCATACTAAGTGAGTCCCGGTGGAATCGGTTCGCTCTGGCGAAACCAAAAAGTTACAACAAATGTTCAGGGGTTCTAATGTTATGAAAAGCTAAAGTCCCTTTAATCATCCATCAAATCAGGGAAAATTCACTTGTCGAACTAGACGTACGTCACATTACTCCCGTAGCAATTACTGCCATAGGGGAGTGGCGTGTTAGAGACTTCACTATGCTATGTCCAGCATAGAGCAAAATAGTGAAAATACAAAGGAAAAGGCATGATTTATGCCAAATAAAAGCGATGAGTGGGAAAAATGAAGAAAAATGAAAGGATTCTGCCGGAGGGCTGAAGGTGTGAGACATCACACAAAAGAGCATGTTCAGACGTTGTGTCACAAAAATGTAATTACAAAGACAAGGAGTGTAGTCATGTTTTATTTGACATGCTATCAGAACTGAAAGTGAAAAACATATTGTTACACAGGTTTTGAAGTCAGTTTTACAAGTATAAATAAGCAAAACGCTAGAAATATTGAACGTTTCGAAATAAATCTTCATCAGCCACAAATAAATGAAAGATCAGAAGTAAAGCGAACAAGAGCATCGTAAAGGCAGGAAAAACTAGAGATCGGAAAAAAGTAGAAGTGAGCTCGGAGAAAATAGGATGCACATGCTGGTACTGTAGTATGAGAGTAAATGTTCCTCACCAAAATTCATAGAATTAGAATGAGTAGCTATGACAAAGGAGGGTATCTAGGGATGACGTGAAGGAGATTGTGTTCACGCCTTACAGCATACAGACGTATGAGAATATGTGGCCAAGTCCACTTAACAAAGTGTAGCAGAGTCTACTTATAAATGTGTAGTTCATGAGTTGGATTTAACTCTAAAGTAAGTTTTATTATCCGCTGTGTGTAGATTTTGCCGATATGGCCAGAGATATAAAGAGAGATGACTTCTCGAGAAATTCGAAATGTTCCAAAGGTCAGAAGCACCTATTGTGAACATATGTAAGATGTTATAACGTGATGGAACTGGTTTATTAGGTCGTTAATGACCATAACTATAAGAAATAAGTGGACACAGAACATTATGGATGTATAAGAAATATAAAGGAACAATGTATTTATGAGTATCGACAAGGTTGTCGAAATAGTAACAGTATGTGGAAAGGATTTTTAAGAATACACGAAATCGATTCGTACTACTTAGTACCTAACAGTAAATTCAGTGGAGCATGTTATAATTCATGATAGATAAATGGTCGTAATAAAAGAAAGTCGTTTGAACCAATATTGTTGAAGAATCTATACAAGAGTTCACATTCATCATTTGAATTAATCACATCAAATTGAAAGTTTTACACAGTAACGGATACGAATACAAATTCAAATGCAAACGATTATATTGGAATGGCTAGGCCAGATTTAAACAAGAAAGTTGGAAATAAACACTCAAACACAAATAGTAATTCACAAGTAATATTTATTTGTTGAGAAAACATTTGACCACAAAGAAAAAGTGAAATAACCTTAGACATTTATAGAGAAGGATAAATCTGGTTCGTAACAAATGTACCCGAGGGAAATTCGGCTCCACCTCCAAGTGGTGGTCCTGGAAACAGGCTGCATCACTGCAGTCTGGCTTAGTGAGTAGGGATCGAATTGGGAAGGCTAACCCGGTCCCAAAAATGCCGTGCTGAAGTCGGATGTGTCGGACGAAAGGCGAAAATATTGCAGCTTCGCTGTAAACGGACACAACGCAACCACCGTCCTTTTCAGGACGATCGAAGAAGAAGAAGAAGAGTAAATCTGCAATAGAATTAATGAAAAACATCAAAGTCGAAGATCTAATGAGAAAAAGATAGTGGTGAAGATTAATCTATACTATCAACAGAAATAGCCTACCTTGTTACATTATCGACTGTCTGTGTATTGGCTTAGCTTGTATTTTGGCATCAGTTTTTGATATAACAGAGAGAGTTTTACTCGGATGTTGTCTTTGAGTTCAGATAACTTTGAATTGCGTGAACTCTGCCCAAGTTATTTAACCGTGTTTTTTAAGCGACAATTGATAAGTTTCTTAAGAAATTAGATAATTCAATAAACGTTGGAGCAAAAACATTATCGGCAAGAGATATAGACCTCGTTGAACAAAAATAACTACCTGCGGAAAAATGTAAATATCTAGAAGTGTGCAAACATTAATGGAAGTCAGGAGATGATTGTGTCAGAAGAGCTTTTCCTTACGACATCAGCTCGACCACAACGTCTGTATGACTCGTAAATCTCTGCGCCTAATTTAAGCGTGATATTGAAGCCAACATTGAAAAGACTTTATTGAAACCGAAGACAAAATAATACACCGAAAGGGTACAAAAACAGTATCAACACGGAGTACAGGATTTGCTGAATAAAATGAACCACGTGAGGAAAAATAAACATCTAGTGCAAATAAATCTATGAATGTCTCGGGGTAGTTGAATCAGATGCAGATTTTCATTAATGAAAAATGCGGATTTGTAAAAGGTACGGGCATAAATAACGGTATGTATAATATAAGAACATAATAAAAGGAGCTAAAGATTAAAGTTAGTTGCTTATCCTTTACAGGACGTGGCAATCAATCCCAGCTTTTATTGGCTGTTTGTGATTTTTCTAGGCAATTTTTACGTTCAGTAGTTTGCCATTGCTAAAGATTACAATAGATCTATACTTGCGCGTTTTAGACATCTATACTTGCGCGTTTTAGACATCTATACTTGCGCGTTTTAGACATCTATACTTGCGCGTTTTAGACTGCACGGAGACATTTCATCAGGTGAAGTATAAGGATTTAATCACAATATTAGAAATCAAAAACATTTATATCACATGTCTCAGAATAGTAAAGAACATGTAGGGGCAACAAACAGTAGGTACAAGGCAGCATAGCCATACTGTAGCTTCTTCGAAACCTGGAATCTGACATGATCTCCGTGGAACAGCTCTGGCCACTGTTTCCAGACAAGCTCACATTTCGCGTGAAGTAACAACTGTTACTATATCCATTTTTTAAACAATTAGAGCGTACGATTGACAGGGGAGTTAGAGCGCATAGCTCTCGCGGCACAGGTGCCGGGTTCCGGTTTAGAAACCTTCTAGTACAGTAAAATTCCAATCATCCCAGTATATGCTATGGCCAAGAATGGTTATCTGGCAGCGGATCTGAGACACGATGGGTTCACTGCAAGGGTCATGGCTGTTGAAGTGGGCGCAAGAGGGCTTGTGGCTGCATCAGTGTATGATTTATTGAAACTGTTGGGGCTGAGGGGACAGTCGAGAACAAGGGCACTGAAGAGGCTCAGTGTCGTGGTTGAGTTAAAGGTGTTAGAGTATTTGTCGAGTTAGACAAATGGTAGTGACCTCGACAAAGATAGTGAACTGACAAAGTTATAGATTACACACAGATAAGGTGTAAATAGGGGGTGGACTTGAGACCAACCTGGAAGAAGATTTATTAAAAGTTATCTCTCTCTCCAAGCCTCAACACACTTATATAGTCTAAGCACGGCCCGCTCTCTCTCTTTTCTCTTGTCAAAAATAGAGACTATAGTAAAGAGCTTGTAATATTAAGTATGGATGAAAGGGTCGTGAACAGCGCGTTAATAAATGAGTAAAATTTATTAAAGAAGAAATATATATGAAAATAATGCATATCATCACAACAACATAGAACAATCTCAATAATCACATTGAGTATACACATATGAAATTACACACCAACGAACATACAAGCCACCAACATAAAACCTGTAGAACACCGAAAGTGAATAAACAGAGTTCCAATCCGTCCGCTTTCGTGGGACCAAATGCAATAGCTCCCGTAAGTGTTTTTACGTGTAGATATTCTCCATAGGGGATGGAATAACATAAAAAAATCCACTGTAGGCGCTATCGTTGGTTACACCCTAATGGGGAGATAAGCTGTAGATGACTCTGTCTATCTTCTGCTGACCGCTCATGCGGGCGGGGTTTTAAAATGACCAGAAACACACACAAGACGAGGTTACTTTAGGACAAATGGTCCATTGCGCTATTATCCGGCGCATGAAATTTGGCTGGCGTACTTGGTGGTAAATCCGGTTTGGCTGGCTTGAACTAGTATTGGTAACTGGGGTGCTCCGTTTAAGCACACACCTGGTGTATTTGATTCTGCTGAAGACGCTGGGTTGATAGATATGTTGGAAGCCACAATGCTCTGACTGGTAATCAAAAAGCGAGTAGGAAACCACTACTGCAATATAAACTTTCCAGAATTGCGATGGCTCGTTGCACACTGCGTGAGCTTATTTCCCGTTAGAGGGATGGGCGTTGGCAAAAAGGTTTTGCTTCAGGTATTAGGTGATAACTCGTAGTGCTAATTGCGTTTAGGAGCCGTGAGAGCGATGAGAATGTTACGTTCGTCGCCTGACTGGACTCTTGCGATAGCAAAGTGCAGTATATCCTGAAACTGAGACCCAAAAAGAGACGACCTTTACATCAAGCAAACAATAAAATTACAATAACGTTATACTAAACAGTTATGCTCCACTATGGGATTTAGAATTATTTTAATCATTGCTATGATAGTCTTGGGCTGTCCTTTTCCATATTAGTCACTCTCCAGTTACTTCCACTTTATCAATTATCAGCATGCGCCTGCATAGGCTAACATATTTTGTACACACATGTACCTGTCAGTAAATGTTCTGACAGCAAAATCTACTCCGTCTTCTTTCAACTCAACATAAGGGATATCTAGCCCTGTAGTTTCAGCTGACTGGATATGCTATTCATCTTACAACATTAAGTGAATTTACATAAAAATACAGCATTTGGCATTACATAATAAATGGTATGCGTCCCCTTGGGGTTGATACACACAAAAAAGGAAAATGTATTAACCTCCCAAAATTGAATACATGGAAAATGCAATTTTTTTTTGTTGTTTTTTTTTTTTTGCTATAATAATACAGTTGTGACTGAAACCTAAGATATAATGTTATCTATGGCTGGTGACTGCTTTTTTTCTGTGAAAGTTATAAACTGGTGTCTACCTACACAAGTAGGCATATAAAATTTCCACACAACCATTAGAAGTTTCTGTCAGAAAGTAATAAGTGACTATCACCTATAATACAGTGTTATGGTGCCTGCACGTCACTATTCAGTTTTAAGTGAATAACCCACACCGCTGACATTTCCTTACAGTAATGACAGTTATTTTAGCCGAATCTTAACCCAATGGTAAGCACTGAATGGACTCAGGTTCTACGCCTAGTAAGTATCTGTTATCGTAAATTTACCATTAACCCACTGTAAACAATAACACTGACACCTGGCTTAAGCTGTCCTGTTAACTAAGGCGGTAGGCGGCGCAACATTATCACTGAATTAATTACCGGGAGAAATCCTCTAAATGAATTCAAGTCACATTCCTATCAGGTATATATAAGCTAACATGAATAAATATATATTATAAGGATATCTCTACTTACTCCGAGAATGACGAGAACATAGGCAACACAATTTAGTTCTGTGTTAATGTCTGCCTTAATCTCAGTTGGTGTAGTGATTTCTAAATACAATTTCTAAATTAATATATAACAGTATAGGGCATAAAGGCAAAGATAAGAAAGTACAAAAGAATTTTCTGCTAGAACGGTTGGTGTCGCCTACGCCTTCAGATTATTATTTGCTAACGAATAGCCGAACAAAACGGTACCCAAAATTTTCAAATTCGTCCTTGACATAAACACCCACTTTTCCTAGTTCTAAGAGAATATTTGCCTAAAATGCATTGTGGAACGAGGAAGGGCAAGGATAGATGAAATGCTAATTCGTTTCGCATTGATTTTAAACTAAAAGCCAACACTAGCACAGGGGCAAGCCTTGCCTTAGGGGTTTCCCCAAATACAATGAAAAAGTTAGAATTGTGGACACTACGGTCATGTAAACATGTTAAGCTCTTATTGTGAATGACCTAAGCTCTCGTATTCAGCTTGATATTACATGGAAAAAGAGTGAACGAGAGGGAGTTCAAAAATAAACAACTAACATAGAAAAAAAGATAGAATTTTGAACCAAACCACATAGCCCCTTAAAAATCGTAGATTCGTGTACCTGAAGCCTTGCTGACCAAGAATATGGTGTTAGTTATATAAATAGTCCCTTAACTAATCAACTATTGATAAAACCATACATAGAGATCAGAGATACTGTCAGGTCAAGTCATATCTGCTTAGATTGGATCGCATATTTTTGGGGGAAAAAAGTAGGTGACAGATAGGCTAAGATAGTACAGTGAATCCGATTGGGTGGCATTTGAAGTGAGACGAAATATTATTGGCTGACCTTTGAATAAACATAAATAGCCTAGTAACGTAGGAAAAGTTTGAATGATATTTTTTGAAAGACTGTTTACCCTTGTAAAATTAAAAGTGATTGGCCAACTGAATCGATATTGTCAGAATAAGCGTTAGGGGGACGCCATTACTAGAAAAGTTTCAACAGTGATAGATGAGATCAGGCTGTGCTTTTAAATACATTTCTGGACAGCCTGGACAACAAAACAGATCGAAGCTGTGTCAGTCATCGTCTCTGTGTATTTCGTTGAACATTGTGGTAAGATTGACATTTATTAATCTGTATTTTATATAAAAATTGAATGTGAAATAATAATATATGTCTGGACATGAGTGGGTCTATAGCGAACATGAGGCAAAGCCTAAAGATTGATCCACCATGTGACAGACTGTCAGAGAGGTGTAAAAATACAAGAATATGTATGATTGTCATAAAGGAGCATAACACCTATCCTATTATATGGAAGAGATTACAGCTGGAATTGCAGTGGCGTTGTAACTATTAGGGGAGAAGAATACTGGTGTACATTGTCACATCAAAAGAAAATGGTGGCATAGGTTTGTATAAGGATATGATCCTTTTTGTTTGTTTGTAATGTACATGTCCTTAATTGTGGACTATTGGTGTATGCTAGATATTACGAAGGATGCATACCTTCACATTTCAGAGGTCCTGGGTACTGACGTTAATGTGGTACCAAACGCTTGAAAACTGATTGATTCAGGACTCTGCCTCTTTACTGCGAGCCCATGCTAGTGGCCATTGCCTATCAAACAGGGAACAGACTGTCAAGCAAGCAGAGGAAAGGTTTAACCTATATTCTACTGCAAAGATAAGTTCTCGTTCGGCACCTGAAAGCTCAACTACAGAACTTTATAAGAAGAAATATAAAATGTGACAGTGAATAAAATTGGGACAAATATTAATAGTTCCACAAGTGACAAAATAGAAACAAACATTACTAAAAGGATATGATTTCAAACAACAACCTAGTGGTACTACCAGTATTTCCTTAAAGTAGGAGAACACTACAGACGTATATGAGAATAAGATTTTTATGTATGGACAGAGGATCTATTGTGCTATGTGACTGATGTAATTGATTATTTTGATTTCACTTTTAAATTGTCAATCCTGATTCCAGATAAATTAGAATCAGGATAATAAAATTGTAAAAATCAGATTTACACAAAATTCAACTACAGTCTTAATTAAGATAGCCTTTTAGAGTGTCGTTTGTATGTTATTGTGGTAGTACTGTGTGCTGTTGTGAATAATAAACTATTTGTTTGTATGTTTGTGGATTATTATACATTACACTCTACATTCATAACCCTAGACACTAAACGAAGTCATTAACTATAATAATAAATACATTTTGAAATGAGATAAAAGAAGGTGGTAGCGGAAAGGTACCCTGAAAAGTTCACAATACTATTGGGTATATTCAGGGACCTTCATAGCTAATCTCATTTATTCACATATTAATACCTAATAACGAATTCATAACATCAAATCCACCACAGTTGGTCATCACGGGCAGCAAAATTTTTCGAGTGTGCTTGACTGATTAAAACCCTCTAGATTTATAGTCTACAAGTGACGCTACCCCAGGACTGGTGTGGTAAAGTGGGATGTTATAAATTTTTATAGGGGACTTAGTGTACTGACTGAGATCAGCTGTGAAGTTATCTGTATCTAATAGGTGTAGTGTTTTACAGATAACCTTACTTGCTACCACATTATGCCTCAGTCAGAATTATTCTGGAATATTGTGATGACTACGTTAAATGTCTAGGGTATGTATATGATGAAGTGTAAGTAACAACAACAACAGACAGATAAACAATTTAATTTATTCCACCACACTTGACAACACTGTGACACTCACACACATGTAACATGCTATAAGACTTTCTTAAATGAGTCACTGGTAAATTTTCAAATATCAATATGTATTAAGTACTTTTCATTAATATATATGTCCTGATTCAACTACAAAGTGAACCAGGAATCACAATCAATTTTAATTACAATTTATATGTACAGGATTTATCAATATGAAACTTGTAGTGACATATTTTATTAATATTATCCTATGTGTGTCAGTTGTGTAGTAGTAATATGAGGTAATACTGGTTTTGTTTTTTCAAGCTATGTTGTTATTTGTCATCATGACTTCAAGTGTTTGTTTATCTTGTAAGTAGTATGGGGAAAAGATCACAGTCCCTATCAATTTAAACACTGTATTTTCCCTCTGGATTATTATAAAGTCAGATTTTGAGGGGGGGGGGGGGGGATAATGTTGAGCTCCACTGGCCACATAGGCTTATCTTTCGTGATGGCGGCAGGATAAGACTCCTCTGCTCGATAGCCTCCCTGTGTTCTGGAGACACCTCACTGGTCACTATCTGGACCCAGGAGTATGCTGTCAGCCTCTAGGTTCAGCAAAGCTCCGACCAGGTGCTGCTCAATAACTTTTGGACCACGGTCCCTGAAACAAGAAGGTTGTACCTCCTACTTCATAACTAGTTTATAATCCATTTACAGACTGAACACAATACATAACAAACACTGAGTTCAGAGCGGTAGGCCAACTGTCAGCTTCATCTGAAATAATTTACACCAGTATATTCCTCCCTAATGGTTACTACGCCTCTGCAATTCCAGCATTATTTCTTTCTAGTCAATAATATAGGTGTCAGTGTATTGTTTGGCAATTCCATGCAGTTTTACTTTCCTCCGACACCTTCTGTTCAGGTTGGAGCACTATATAGGCTTTACCTCATGTTCGCTACTGAACCACACATATATACAGACATAAATCATCAATTTACATTCAATTTTCATTAAAAAGATATTGAATATATCAAGCTTACCACAATTCATGGAATAATACACAGTTACGTTGAATGGCAATGAATATAGCACAACTTCGATCTGCCGATGTCCCAGCTTTTATTTAGAAAAATATGCACTGGTGCTCAACGCACTGGTTCTGTAGTAAGTTTATTTGAACATGTGGTGGTGACCTGACGCCTCTGATTGACTATATTCGCGGGTCTAACCAATCGTGCCATGTTTACCCAATCGTTTGAAAAAAAGTACTCCTACTCCCGTTTCCCCTGACAACAAAAGATAGTATTTATAGCCCGACTAATCGTGTTTAGCCTTACATTTATTGCGCTCCAATCAAATCGGATTTAACATGGAGACCCATTTCCCGTACAATGGTGGGGTGAAAATCTGCCACTGAGCGATTCTGATTTGGGTGTTGTCTGACATCCCTCACTATTTCTTTTGGCTATAAATTGGTAATTCCTAGACTATTTGCGTAACGTTTAACATATTCTTTGTCAGCAAGTCCTAAGGAACCCAAATATACAAATTTAAAGGAGCTAAGTGGCTGCGTTCAAAATATGCATTTTCTTCTACCTCCGTGTAGTTTTTTTTTTTTTTATGTTTAGAACCGCCACCTGTCCTGCTGTACTGTCACTGTAACTAATTTCAGGATTTTAGACATAAACAGTAGAATGTCATGTTTCCTAATAAGCGTTTTGTAAGTTTTTAAAAACTAACTCTCGTGTGTGTAGTGTTTTTTATCACTGTCGATTTGAAAAAAGCTAGTGCTTGTGGCCTTACACGCGTGATGGTAGTAATTGTGTATCGCGAGACTGTGTTAGTATTGCCTGCGTTCCGGCTTTCAGCCTCTCCCTTTCTTTCTATCTTTAGTCCATCTGTCTTTCGTTTTTTTGGTAACGTAGTGTATAAAATGACATGAATGGAATTTTAAATCTAGGTCAGATTGCGTATCTCAAGGTTTTTCTTAGAAATGGAGTACACATTTTATTGTGTTGGGGAAACGCGTGTATGCTGCAGAAGGCTTTTACTATCAACGTGAAACGTTACAATTTGCAGACGCAGGAGAAAACAAGGGGGATTTCGAGTACAGTCATTGTGACAGCACTGTTCTTTACCATTCTTTTTTCCTTTTATTGAATTTATGTGTTAGGCTTTACATTTACCTGATAATTTATATATGTAGATTAGAATTTCTCACGACAAATCCTCCCCACTTAAAACAGACGTTATATGTCA
Organism: Oreohelix idahoensis; assembly: GCA_024509875.1. NCBI lineage: Eukaryota > Metazoa > Mollusca > Gastropoda > Stylommatophora > Oreohelicidae > Oreohelix > Oreohelix idahoensis. Next base: position 31,463 of record JAMPIV010002457.1, read on the forward strand.
GTCTATAATTCTATATACACATAGAGAAATTTATTATTATTCCTGGGGTTTAGGGTGATTCTCATCACACGGATGGCGGCTTAAAAAATCCGCTCCCAGATTTGTTTTTCCACTTATATACTCTATGCTAAACTCAAATGGCTGCATCAATAAGGACCAACGGAGTAATCTAGAATTCTCATGTCTAGCCTGTGCTAGAAACGATAAAGGTTTGTGATCCGTTTGCAACTTAAATGCCTTCCCATACAGATAAATATTGAATTTCTTTATCGCCCATATTACTGCAAGACATTCTTTTTCGCTAGTTGAGTAATTGGTTTCAGCTTTATTCAACTTTCTGCTAGCATATGCCACTGGGCTTAATTCCCCATCCAATGCATCTGATTTCTGTAGCAGAGTCGCACCTAACCCAATATTACTGGCATCCGTCCTTACTATGAATTCTTGACTTAAGTCAGGTAATTTCAAAATAGGTTTGTTTGTGAGCTTTTCCTTCAATTCCTGGTAAGCCATTTCACATTGTGGTGTCCATGTAATTCGATCTGGATGTCCTTTACGTGTCAAATCAGTTAACGGTGCACATATGGAATTAAAGTTTTTGATATACTTTTGGTAGAAACCACATAATGAGACAAAGGATCTCACGTCTTTCTTGGTTTGTGGTCTCGGGGCTTTCTTTAGTTTCTCTAAATTCTTTGGGTCAGGGGTCATGTTTCCCTGATAAACTGTGTGTCCCAAGAATTCCAATTCTTTACATCCAACGCAACATTTGGTTGGTCGGGTTGTTAAATTCGCTTCCCTAAGTCGATTAAACAGCATGTTCAGAGAGTCAATGTGTTCCTCAAATGTTTCTGTTGCTATAAGGATATCATCCATGAAATTTGTGATACATGGATTATTCAGAGGGTCCAATAATTTTCTCATCATTCTAGAGAAGACACTAGGCGCATTCTTCAATCCAAATGGCAATCTATTAAACTCATAGTGTCCTTCTGAGGTACTAAAAGCTAGGTATGGTCTAACCTCGGCTTTACTGGAATCTGATAGTATCCTTTACTCAGATCCACTTTTGAGAAATATTTAGCTTTATTTAGTCTGGCAAACAACTGATTTGTATCCGGCAATGGATCCACCTGTCCTTCTGTAATAGCATTCAGTCTCCTGTAATCTATACAGAGTCTATGTTCTCCAGAGGGCTTCCTTAAGAGTACAACACCGGAACTATACGAAGATTCTCTGTGTGAAATAATTCCTTCCTTCAACAAATAGTCTATCTCTTCCTTCAAAGCTTTCTCCTTAGCAAAATGAATCGAATATGGTTTCATACAGACAGGTGTGGGGTCTATCAGTTTCATATCATATTCCAATAAGTTTGTATGCCCAGGTCGGTCTGTTAACACCTCTGTATGAGTATCTAGAACCTGTTGCACTCTCTCTTTCTGAGTTTTCGTTAAATGTGTACTGATTTTCACCTGTGCCGCTGTCTCACAGGGGTGTAATGGATATTCAAATGATGAAAGTGGTTCCTTTTTAATCTCCATGGCAATGGACAAGGTCAACAAGTGTGTCTCTTCCTGATGTTCTCTTTCCAAATATTTCTTCAGGAGATTCACATGATAGATTTTTTCTTTCCCCTTCTTATCTATCTTATAATTGGTTCTAGACACCTTCTCTAGAACTGTATATGGACCTTGCCATCCAATTTGTAACTTATTCTGACTACCGGGTAGAAGAAGCAGTACCTTCTCTCCCACAGCCAAATCTCTGTCTTTAGCTTTCCTGTTATAATAGGCAGCATGTTTCTTCCTGGCTTGTTTCAAATTTTCATTGGCAAGTTTCCAGCCAGTTTTTAAACGAGTGGTCAGCTCATTCACATATTGGTATGAGGATGTAATATTTTCCTCTGCTTTTTCATCAGTCCACGTTCTTAACAGCGCTTCAAGTGGACCTTTTATTGGCCTTCCAAACAATAATGTTGCCGGGGCCATACCGGTTGAACTATGGGGTACCTCCCGATAAGCAAAGAGGGTGGCGTGCAGGTACTGGTCCCATGTATCTGGTTTTTCGTGTGCCAACTTTCTCAGGATTGACATCAATGTGCCATTAAATCTTTCCACTTGGCCATTCCCTTGGGGGTGGTACACACTACAATGGAAGTGTTTGGCCTGGAAGATCCTGAAAACTTCTTCAGTTAGTTTCCCCTTGAACTGAGAGCCATTATCAGTCAAGATTTGATTGGGAAAGCCTAACCTTGTGAAAATTGTGAGCAATGCCTCTGCCACATGTTTAGAATCAATAGATGACAGGGCTACCGCCTCTCTCCACATAGAACAAGTGTCCACCAGAGTCAGAATGTAGCTGTTCCTTCTCTTGGTTTGGGTGAGAGGTCCCACAAGATCCACGGCAACTCTCTCAAAGGGTGTTTCCACTATGGGCATTTCCCCCAGAGTTGCTGGTGCAGTCCAATGTTTAGGTGCTACTCGTTGGCACTCTGGACAGGATTTTACATATCGTTTGATATCTTCAGTTATCCCTGGCCAGAAATAGTGACAAGCTATACGCTGTCCTGTTGCGCTGATCCCCATATGACCACTGAAGGGAATCGCATGCCCTAGTTCCAACACTTTAGTCCTATATGAAGTGGGAAGGACCAGCTGTCCGTGACCATTGGATTCCGATCCAGCCTTCCTATATATCAGCTTGTTCTTCACATAAAACTCTCCCTTGCCTGGAGGTGTATGAGATTTGGGCAACTTCTTGAAACACGGCTTGAGTGTTTTGTCCTCAGCCTGTGCCTTCCTCATCTCATCTGGATGAGTATTTATTGGATTATCCTCCTCCTTTTTAGACTGTGATCTGGTCTGCACTGTTGCCAATATCACAGGTCTCTTGGGATTCCCCAAGAAGACATATCTACACCCCAATATCAGAGGGTAGATTGGCTCATTTATCACTGCTGCTTTTATGATTCCTTCCACATATCGCGTTTTCACCTTTATCCGGGCGACGGGAAGTGTCATGGTAGCTACATCCTTGGTTGCAGTTTGAATCTCCACTGTTTCTGTGGTGTATTGATCGGCCTGCACCAGGTGAGAACTCACAACGGAATCGTAATCTAAACCGGTATCATATAAACACCTTATAGTGACACCATTACAGATGACATCTTCACACACTGGGGGGTGGTATGGTTCCTGTAGTTCTGCAGGTTTGACCTTTTTCCTTTTTCCCAGATGTCATAGCAGCACAATGAGGAGGTTTCCTTCTACAATGGTCAGTGTCATGATTGTTCATCTTACAATTTTTACACCACCTTTTCCCTTGGTTGAAAGATTTTCTTTCATCATATTTCCTTTCATCGAATTGTGGGGTTTTATTTTTATTGTCATACCGTGGCCTATCAAATTGGTGCTTACCTTTGTTTTGATCTCTAGGATCAAATTTATTAAAGTTCTGTGGTGCCCTAAAATTATCCACCTGTTTCTTTTTATTACCTGATACCTCTGCCTGAGCTGCTTGATACCTTTCAGCAACATTTAGCAACTCACCCAGCCTCTCTGCACCTTGTTCCATGAGAAACTTTCTCAGGTCTGGAGCCATGGACTCTCTTAATTGTTCTATAAGGACCATTTCCTTAAGATCTTGGGTTTTCCCCAGAGAAGTCCATTTCTCCAAGTATGTCTCTAACCGTGCAGAGAACTGGTGATAGGTTTCACCTGACAGTAGTTTAGCATTCCTAAATTTTTTCCTATAAAATTCTGCGTTCTTTTCATATCTTAACAAAAGAGCCTGCTTTAGCATGTCATAATTTTCCTGATCACCTCTGCTCATTTTGGCAAAAACTTCATAAGCTGCCCCACGAAGCCCTTGAGATAACTTTAAGCTCCACCTTTCTCTCTCTAACCCATATGTGGTAGCTAATAGTTCATATCTATTTAGATAGCTCTCAATATCATCGTCTTTCTCAACAAAATGATCTAAATGAAAATTCATAGCTGAGGTTGAGGCTCCCTGGCTAGCAGTGGCATCAGAGGCAAAGGGACTGGCACCATTTTCAGGAGCATGGCCTTGAAACTCAAACTCCCTTAGTCGTAACTCATGTTCCCTTTGTAATCTCTTCTCCTCCTTTTCTGCTTCCCTCTCTGCAGCTAATCTTCTTCTCTTCTTCCCTTTCTGCAGCTTTTGTCTTCTTTCTTTTTAATTCCTTTCTGCAGCTCCAATGCTTTAGCCTCTTTGTCAGCCTCAATCTGCAACCTCTTAGCCTCAGCCTCAATCTGCAACCTCTTAGCCTCAGCCTCAATATTCTCTTATCTTCGCAATCTTTCAGCCTCTAATTTTCTTTCGGCCTCTTTTTCTAATCTTCTTTCTTCCCGTTCAATATATTTGTCACATTCAGCAGTGACATAAGCAATCATAATTTGCCCGTCCATTCCTAACTCTTTCGCAGTCTGTACAGCAGCAGATCGAAATTTTGCCAAGTCGGCCATTGTCTAACATGCAAATGTAAACAATTCAATCTTTCAATAATTATCTAAGGACACTACAGGCACTGAGAGCTCAACGTTATTTATTTTCACCCAAGGATACTTTTTAATTCTTATTATTCCCTGAAGTGAATTACCCCCCAATATTTTTAATAGGGAAAGATTCAAAATCCCGAGAGCGAGACCCCAATATATGTGGTAAAGTGGGATGTTATAAATTTTTATAGGGGACTTAGTGTACTGACTGAGATCAGCTGTGAAGGTATCTGTATCTAATAGGTGTAGTGTTTTACAGATAACCTTACTTGCTACCACATTATGCCTCAGTCAGAATTATTCTGGAATATTGTGATGACTACGTTAAATGTCTAGGGTATGTATATGATGAAGTGTAAGTCACAACAACAACAGACAGATAAACAATTTAATTTATTCCACCACACTTGACAACACTGTGACACTCACACACATGTAACATTCTATAAGACTATCTTAAATGAGTCACTGGTAAATTTTCAAATATCAATATGTATTAAGTACTTTTCATTAATATATATGTCCTGATTCAACTACAAAGTGAACCAGGAATCACAATCAATTTTAATTACAATTTATATGTACAGGATTTATCAATATGAACTTTGTAGTGACATATTTTATTAATATTATCCTATGTGTGTCAGTTGTGTAGTAGTAATATGAGGTAATACTGGTTTTGTTTTTTTCAAGCTATGTTGTTATTTGTCATCATGACTTCAAGTGTTTGTTTATCTTGTAAGTAGTATGGGGAAAAGTTCACAGTCCCTATCAATTTAAACACTGTATTTTCCCTCTGGTTTATTATAAAGTCAGATTTTGAGGGGGGGGGGGGGGGGGCATAATGTTGAGCTCCCCTGGCCCCATAGGCTTATCTTTCGTGATGGCGGCAGGAAAAGACTCCTCTGCTCGATTGTTCCCCTGTGTTCTGGAGACACCTCACTGGTCACTATCTGGACCCAGGAGTATGCTGTCAGCCTCTAGGTTCAGCAAAGCTCAGACCAGGTGCTGCTCAATAACTTTTGGACCACGGTCCCTGAAACAAGAAGGTTGTACCTCCTACTTCATAACTAATTTATAATCTATTTACAGACTGAACACATTACATAACAAACACTGAGTTCAGAGCGGTAGGCCAACTGTCAGCTTCATCTGAAATAATTTACACCAGTATATTCCTCCCTAATGGTTACTACGCCTCTGCAATTCCAGCATTATTTCTTTCTAGTCAATACGATAGGTGTCAGTGTACTGTTTGGCAATTCCATGCAGTTTTACTTTCCTCCGACACCTTCTGTTCAGGTTGGAGCACTATATAGGCTTTACCTCATGTTCGCTACTGAACCACACATATATACAGACATAAATTATCAATTTACATTCAATTTTCATTAAAAAGATATTGAATATATCAAGCTTACCACAATTCATGGAATAATACACAGTTACGTTGACTGGCAATGAATATAGCACAATTTCGATCTGCCGATGTCCCAGGCTTTTATTTAGAAAAATATGCACTGGCGCTCAACGCACTGGTTCTGTAGTAAGTTTATTTGAACATGTGGTGGTGACCTGACGCCTCTGATTGACTATATTCGCGGGTCTAACCAATCGTGCCATGTTTACCCAATCGTTTGAAAAAAAGTACTCCTACTCCCGTTTCCCCTGACAACAAAAGATAGTATTTATAGCCCGACTAATCGTGTTTAGCCTTACATTTATTGCGCTCCAATCAAATCGGATTTAACATGGAGACCCATTTCCCGTACAATGGTGGTGTGAAAATCTGCCACTGAGCGATTCTGATTTTGGTGTTGTCTGACATCCCTCACTATTTCTTTTGGCTATAATTTGGTAATTCCTAGACTATTTGCGTAACGTTTAACATATTCTGTGTCAGCAAGTCCTAAGGAACCCAAATATACAAATTTAAAGGAGCTAAGTGGCTGCGTTCAAAATATGCATTTTCTTCTACCTCCTGTTTACTTCGAATACGATGTGGTGTCTGGGTACTGTAATGTTTTCAAACGTAAACCAGTATAATGTCATGTTTCCTAATAAGCGTTTTGTAAGTTTTTAAAAACTAACTCTCGTGTGTGTAGTGTTTTTTTATCACTGTCGATTTGAAAAAAGCTAGTGCTTGTGGCCTTACACGCGTGATGGTAGTAATTGTGTATCGCGAGACTGTGGTAGTATTGCCTGCGTTCTGGCTTTCAGCCTCTCCCTTTCTTTCTATCTTTAGTCCATCTGTCTTTCGTTTTTTTGGTAACGTAGTGTATAAAATGACATGAATGGAATTTTAAATCTAGGTCAGATTGCGTATCTCAAGGTTTTTCTTAGAAATGGAGTACACATTTTATTGTGTTGGGGAAACGCGTGTATGCTGCAGAAGGCTTTTACTATCAACGTGAAACGTTACAATTTGCAGACGCAGGAGTTTCATAGTATAGACGTAATATATACTCACTGCTGGAGCGGTTAGGGGCCACAATCAACAAAGAACGAACGCGAATGTGTTTCCCTTTAAATCGGAAACGAAATCGTTACCCACGACCTCAAAAGGGTACCTCCCGCGAGCGGTCCGCTTCTTCTTCATCACAGAAACCCTCTCGCTCGTGATCTAACACTGTTACGCGCAGATATTCCTCATGGTCAGACAAACGCCAGGGGCCAAGCTCATGGTAATATTAATCGTAAGAGCTGAGCTGAACCCGCTACTGACCATGGGGAAATTTATAATGAAGCCCAGAACGAAAACAAAGCCGCGCGGGTGGGGTCTGAGAGGGTAAAAATGGGCTGCGTAGGTAGAAATCACGAAAAAGAGAAAGAAATACACAAAGTCGAGGAAACCAGAAACATTAAAAAAGAGTAATAAAAATTTTTTTGGGAGTGACTCGTGAGTGGTAAAATAAATTATCAGAGTCACCGGTGACACTTAGTGAAAACTGCGAAAAGTGCATCGATGCTTGGACTGTTGGAACAACAGGCAATGGTCAATGGAAACAGTGACAAATTAACGTGCGCTGCGGTACGGGAAAACAACCCAACATTTTTCTAAGACCACAATACGCTGAGTTTTTTTTTATGTACTATTGATGAAAGAGCTGTGGACTGAGGGAGCAACAGGCGGGCGTATATTATAAGGGGTGGTCAGCACCAGAATTTTATCAGTGGCCTATGCGCGCAGTGGCTAGACTCGTCGGGCGTCGCGCAGGTGTGTGTCCATAGGTAGTGATTATGCGACGGTAACGAACGAATACATTTGTCTTCTCTTTGTTACTTTTTCACAATTGCCGTTCCACGGCTTGGCGGATTTTTTTAAAGTTGCTAACCCATAAGTGGAAATGGGTTCATTTTCGATACAAGAAACAACAGGAGGCTGAGACGCATGAGAGTCCATAGCGACCCAAGTGGGCCCGCCCCCCTTAGAGTATAAAGGAGTAAATCACAGGCGCAAACCCATTGTCGGACGGGGGGGACTTCGCGCTCGCATGATCAGATTGACATCCCTGTTTGTATCGCTCCTGTAAAGAGATTTCCCCTAATATTCATTTGAGACTATCTTTACCATATTTTTTTATTACTTCAATTCCATATTAAAAAAATATCCAGCAAACAAAAAACAATTTCCATTTAATTCTCCGTTTTTAAATTTACCTCCTTTTGGTTGAGTGCCCACACCGCTAAAAACTTGTGGAACCACTGGGCTCACCATCCGGTTTATATTAAGGCGGCATGGTCAAAACATTAAAGACGCGCGTGGTCAGGATAAGTATATTAATTCCCGTCCAGCTCCCCTGAAGCACAGGAAGTTTCATTACCTATTACCAACATGTTGTAAAAGGGT
>JAMPIV010002458.1:0-145143 GCA_024509875.1 Oreohelix idahoensis
TACTTTGGAGACGTGCCCTTGCCAAAGAGATGAAGTGACAGAACCAGCAGCACCCACATTTCAGCAATTTGGAAGCTAAGTTATAAGTCTAGCAGGCCAAATCAAAAGACTATATTTCCATCTCCCAAACCGAGATCTATGATAAACCATAATTTCTCATAATTGTCATTTCACATTTATTTACTTACTTACTTAATTAGTCGTTCCCCTTCTTACATTTGTTCCAAAATAATTGATCATTAAATGTGCTATATGTTGTTGTAATAAATTCATAGTTTAATTAATTGTTACAGAGCGAAAGGCACACGTGTGAATCCTGATTTTAATATATATAGTTATATTTACATATGAAGAGCCAATAACAATAAAGAGCTAATAAGAGGAATTTCGCTAACTTAAATCAGCCTGTGGTTTGAACGAGGTAATTATAAGATAATCCATCTCCACAAAGGTGGCGGGTCAGATATAAAGTTAACGTACTCAGATTCATTCGGCATTGTTCTTGACTTCTGAAATATCTTGTGGAGACTACCTCGATGTAGAAGTTTCATTATCCTTCTATCTACAACTCTGCCAAGAGTAATCTTGTGCGAAGGTAGACACTTTTGAAGACCTAAATTAGATACTCTAGGTTTTGGCCACAGCTGGACTACTACTGCAGAGCAAGGGGAGGCAATCCGTGACAAAGAGTAACAACTATGGCTGAGGCCCGTTACATACTGACGGTACAGCTGCGCAACAACTTCCAACATGCTCAGGCAACAGCATGTGCGTTCCCAGGCTTCAGGACTATCAGCAACTTGACGGTCCTCAGACATCTTTGATAAGCAAACATACATGTTTACAGAGCAGCACAACGGTCGCGCCTGCTTCCCTGACACATCGCAGCTAAATACCAATGGGCCAAACAGTATCTCAGATGGACTAACAATCTGTGCCGTGTTGTCGTATGATCTGATGAATCCAGGTTTCTTCTTGAATGGCAGGATAGCTGGATCCGGGTATATGGCAAGAAGGGGTGAAAGATATTCTTCTAACTGCTTTCAGGATGCAGCCAGTTTCAGCAGAGGAAGCGTTATGGTTTGGGGGAAAGGAGGAGGTGGAACTATTACCGCTGAGCTTAGAACAAATCTTGTCAGAATTGAAGGAACCCTCAACGTCCATCGCTACATACGTGACGTAATGCAGCCGCACGCTCTGCCGTTCTTCACCAACATGAACCGGGCCTAATTTAAATGCAGGACACTGCCATGGCTCACTGAGTAGTAACAACCCTAAACTACCTCAGTGCAGCTAATGTCAACGTCATCGACCTTTGACTGCTCTGTCCACTGAATGGAATTTCATTAAACATCTCTGGGACCATATAGACATGGCTCGCCCTCCATTATCAGCCAGAGACCTTGGACCAGTTGTATACAGCGCTTACTGAGGCCTGGAACAACATCCTACAAAACCAGATCAGACGTTTGGAACTCTCCATGAGACGCCACTGCACTGCAGTGCTGCAGGTCCAAGTTGACCACATTCGTTACTGAGTTTGTGATTTTTGTTTTGGACACCCCACTTCTTTAAGATACGACCACGTGACACTCAATTACTACATTTTTGTTTTGTAACCTAATTTCTTTCTGGACATAAATCCGTTATCGAACTACCATGTTTGCTTCATCAATTTCTCGATGCACATTTATTGAGAACAAAATTGAAGGTGTGATAGGTTTCTTTTGTTAGGCAGTAAATATATATATATATATATATATATATATATATATATATATATATATATATATATATATATATATATATATATATATATATATATATATATATATATATATATATATATATATATATATATATATATATATATATATATATGAGCTTATGAAGGGAAACCAGGCCGTGTGCTAGCTGATAGAAACCAGTAGTGATGATTCTGACAAAAACTCTTTGTCTCCTCGAAAGTTATGCTTGCATCATGCTGAGGTAGTGTTGCGTGCATATTTTGACGCACATATTACAAAAATACGATATGGCTATTTAATATGGAAAATATATACTTGCATTCATTTGTGTATGAAAATGCTTCCTCTGGTAAAGCTAGATAATTCATGATTGATTTACACTTTTGATTATATGAGTGATCTTTCTTGATATTGATTCGGCACATGGATATTGTATTCATGTCCGTTCTTATTTGTTCGGGCCAGAAAATAGATTAATTTTGCTTGTTATGTTTATGGCCTGAATTTATGTGTACTACTTGTCTAGTGCAAGTAGATTCAGTCGTATATTGTATACCTTTGTATGTTCAGGTCGGACTATAGTCTTTCTGCCAGAATCTAGCGCAGGTTTTCGTAGTCCTACTGGGTTGTGAAGAGTTCCGATAATGTCGCCAAGAAATGGCTGAGTGTTTTTTCCAGGGCTGGCACTGTTTAAGGTTTAACAGTGATTCATAGATGTTTTTCTAGGAGAATTTAATGTCTCTGCAAGACTCTATTTGTCAGAGATCCTCCTCATATGTGTGATTCGGACTCCAGTTATGCCAGACCCTATTTTTGATGATCTCGAGTCGATTAGTCCTAGATGGAACATTGTGCTTCGTATCGCTAGGGTCGTGTTTTGTATCGACGAAGATGACAGGCTTTCCTACAGCAGTTATGTCTACGTGAATTAACTTGATTACTGTAGAGCTGTATGGAAAACTTTATGAAATTATTTGCACATTATAAATTAACTTTGGCTTATATCTACCTTCCTACGAGTGAGTGAGCGACAACTCAGGAAGGCGGCAATGTTATATTCCTATCATCATATTTTTGATCACTGTCAAGAGAACAGATTATGTATCCTACTATCGGGCAGTGGTATCGAGATCTTGTTATGAGGTGAAAACCCACTATCGTAGTTTATGATTACACTGATGTAACCGCTTATTTTAGCAGTAACCTCTTCTGTATTGGTTCCAACTTGACTGTAAACCATCAACTGATACAAACTAGATTTGCTGGTTTCTCACTGAATGTAATTAAACGTTAATGTTATTATGTCTTTGAAACCACCGCTGATAACGGCGCTAAGTCTAAATGTTATATAATCTCTGTTTACACCCACTGTTGCGAGTGTAGTGGTTTGGTCTATATCATCGCCACACAGGCTAATTTAATATATGTGTGCTGCTGTCCTGTCACTGTGTCTGGAATGTTGACCTGGGTGTGTGTTGATGTATGCAGGAGTCAAAAAGGGTTGCAAACGACTGGAACAGTTCGCTACTGTTTATTACGTTGCAACACAGACACGATGACATAAATGACACACATTCGACAGCAAAACACGAATCATATAATATAATACTGCATTGAATATATATAATACGGCCTGTCCACATCCTGGCCTATAATAATCTTCATATGGCCTAAACAGTATTGCATTACTCAATAAAGCCTGCAACACACGGCAGCTTCATATGGCCTAAACAGTACTTCATTACTCCATAAAGCCTGCAACACACGGCAGCTATAATAATCTTCATATGGCCTAAACAGTACTTCATTACTCCCTAAAGCCTGCAACACACGGCAGCTATAATAATCTTCATATGGCCTAAACAGTACTTCATTACTCCATAAAGCCTGCAACACACGGCAGCTATAATAATCTTCATATGGCAATAATCTTCATATGGCCTAAACAGTCTTCATTACTCCATAAAGCCTGCAACACACGGCAGCTATAATAATCTTTATATGGCCTAAACAGTCTTCATTACTCCATAAAGCCTGCAACACACGGCAGCTACAATAATCTTCATATGGCCTAAACAGTCTTCACTACTCCATAAAGCCTGCAACACACGGCAGCTATAATAATCTTCATATGGCCTAAACAGTACTTCATTACTCCATAAAGCCTGCAACACACGGCAGCTATAATAATCTTCATATGGCCTAAACAGTACTTCATTACTCCATAAAGCCTGCAACACACGGCAGCTATAATAATCTTCATATGGCCTAAACAGTCTTCATTACTCCATAAAGCCTGCAACACACGGCAGCTATAATAATCTTCATATGGCCTAAACAGTCTTCATTACTCCATAAAGCCTGCAACACACGGCAGCTATAATAATCTTTATATGGCCTAAACAGTCTTCATTACTCCATAAAGCCTGCAACACACGGCAGCTACAATAATCTTCATATGGCCTAAACAGTCTTCACTACTCCATAAAGCCTGCAACACACGGCAGCTATAATAATCTTCATATGGCCTAAACAGTACTTCATTACTCCATAAAGCCTGCAACACACGGCAGCTATAATAATCTTCATATGGCCTAAACAGTACTTCATTACTCCATAAAGCCTGCAACACACGGCAGCTACAATAATCTTCATATGGCCTAAACAGTCTTCACTACTCCATAAAGCCTGCAACACACGGCAGCTATAATAATCTTCATATGGCCTAAACAGTACTGCATTACTCAATAAAGCCTGCAACACACGGCAGCTATAATAATCTTCATATGGCCTAAACAGTCTTCACTGCAGTTTATCAAATAGGCTGTACACACAGCGAAATATATAAGTCGACATTTTCTCAAATCCTACGTAGGCATACATTATCCAAAAACACTGGGACTCGACCTACACGGTCCACGCCCAAAACACAACTCTCAAATCACACACTAGTCCCACCAAAAAACCCGTCACGAGATTCGGTTGTCTTGAACACCGTTCTCGATAACACATGCAGACTAGCGAGCTATTCACATAACTCAAAACAGTACAGAATAAATACATTAAACAGCGTTCACACGCTTATCTGTACTCTGTCACCCGAAAAATAGGAAAAGATAATTCTATCCTAAAGTCAAACAAGTATCCGCTTAATCAAGCGTTGCAACTCGAAATTTAATATGTCTAAAAAACCATTCTAAAGATTACTTCCCCTTCCATAAGTTCCACCTGCAACAACTGACAAACAACATTTTTCTTTCTTATATAAGAATAAGTGTTCTTGGGTCAGTTTCTTGCGCTGATTTCAAATTTGAAATCCGTTTATCTCTATCACATCGGGTTCTTAAGATATTTGTGAATAAATATATTTTTGGGAAACCGTTATTTGTTCCGTTTCATTTTTACTATATAACTTATTAAAAATTAATAAAATGCAAATCAATTCTACTTTTTATACTGCTAAATGATGCATGACATATGTTACGCTATTTTTGAAATAGTTGCTGTATTTTGAAATAATTCTGAGCGAAATATGGCTTCTAGATGTTGTAGAAATTCCGCTGATCTGTTCTGTTACGTGTGTGGATATTTTACCGATCGTGTTCACCAGAAAAAATTTACACCATTACTAAAGAAAGCATATGAACTTTATTTCGATCCGAAAGCTGATAATGCAAATAAATCTTGGAAGCCAAATGCAGTTTGTTCGACTTGTGCAAATACATTGGCAGGTTGGTTACGAAAATCGCCGAAGCATAAGTCGATGCCTTTTGGAGTGCCAGTAATATGGCGTGAACCGACAAATCACGCTACTGATTGTTACTTCTGCTTGACAAATATCCATGGTTTCACTTTTAAAACTCTAGAAAGTCTGTGGTTTATCCAAATATTGAAACCAGTGCCTTATGATCCAATCACGTGTCCGATCCAAGTTCCACCAGAACAATATCCGTTGGACGTGAATGAACCATCAGAAAGTGATAGTTTACCTGCTTTAGAAACTAATTCTGACTCGGATTATATACCGGTGAATGATGGTGTTCACTTAATTAACCATTCAGAACTTTCAGATCTAATACGTGATCTTTCTCGTACCAAAGGACAAGCGGAATTACTCGGTTCGCGACTCAAAGAATGGAATCTTTTAGCGTCCAATACTCCGATATCTAAATTTCGTCATAGACACAGACAACTTGTTCAATACTTTGAGATGGATGATGACATTTGCTATTGCAAAGATGTAAACGGTCTAATGGTGCACCTCGGTCATGAGCACATAGTCAACGAATGGCGACTTTTCATCGACTCTTCCAAGACTAGTCTAAAAGCCGTGTTATTGCATAACGGACATTTATTTTCATCAATTCCAGTCGCCTACTCTGTTCATATGAAAGAAACTTATGACAATATGGCTATACTTTTGGCAAAAATAAAGTACAATGACTACCAATGGCGGATTTGTGGAGACCTAAAGGTCATTGCAATTCTCACGGGCATGCAGACTGGGTATACTAAATTTTGTTGCTTCCTATGTGAATGGGACAGCCGCAACACACAGGAACATTATGCAAGAAAAGTGTGGCCTATCAGGGATCATATGCAGCTCGGGCATAAAAATGTAATACACGAGCCATTAGTTAACAAAGACAGCATTATTTTACCACCGTTACATATAAAGTTGGGGCTCATGAAGAATTTCGTAAAAGCGTTAGATAAAACGAGCAAAGCTTTCACTTATCTTCGAGAAAAGTTTCTGCAAGTTAGCGATGCAAAGATAAAGTAAGGTACCTTTGTAGGACCTCAAATTAGGAAAGTTATTGCAGACAAACAATTCGAGAACTTGTTACATGGTAGTGAACTTCGCGCATGGACGGCATTCAAATCGATCGTCAATAACTTTCTGGGAAATCACAAATCTGTCGACAACTCAGGAAGGCGGCCATGTTATATTCCTATCATCATATTTTTGATCACTGTCAAGAGAACAGATTATGTATCCTACTATCGGGCAGTGGTATCGAGATCTTGTTATGAGGTGAAAACCCACTATCGTAGTTTATGATTATTATACAAACATTTGACATATTTCAGCTTAAGAACTTAGCTATGAAATGAAGGTTCGGCCAATGACTTTTGTATGTTTACCGATCCTCATTGACGCGTTCAGTCAGTAGAGGATACGGCGATTAGTTACCAGAACAGTGAATACTACCTTGGGTTGAATGATATTTCACTACTACATGAATGTATCATCCACGATTCAAATAACCAATGAATTTTTGTCAACACATATCCATGACTGTATCCGTGCTGTCCAGTTTGCGTGCCTTCATTAAACTATTGAAATGTCAGAGGCAGTTCAAGTCGTCATTGCATTACATGAGAGTGTGTGAGAGTTATTATCAAGTGGTCTGTTACACCGAACTACTACACCATTCGCGTTAC
Source organism: Oreohelix idahoensis (assembly GCA_024509875.1). Lineage (NCBI taxonomy): Eukaryota > Metazoa > Mollusca > Gastropoda > Stylommatophora > Oreohelicidae > Oreohelix > Oreohelix idahoensis. The sequence goes on from JAMPIV010002458.1 coordinate 7,194, forward strand.
TTGACACTCCCACTCAAGGTCTAGATGACAGGTTCATTCGATGATGCAGAGGTAACCGAAGAAGACTTTCTTCAGTACTGATCAATACATAACATCTGCATCCAGACATAGAACATCTTTGACACGCTACAGGTAGTTTTCTGCCTTCTTTTGCCAATCTGTCAGCCTCTTCATTGCCGGTGATGTTGCAATAAGATGGGATCCACTGGAATCAGATACAAAAACGAATAGGATGTAGAGCATCTAGGTCACACACAAAATGATGAATACTACCAGCTCAACAGAAGAGAACAAGTAGTAATGTCCAGACTCCGCACCGCACACAACAAATTGGAAAAACATCTATTCAACAAGCTAAAGATAGGAGCTATCGATGAGTGTAACTGCGGCACTGATAACATGACTGCTGCACATATACTTCAAAGTTTATCAACACATGCGGAACAGAAAAAGCGCCAATGACTTACACCAGTAGCATTCGTAGAAAAGCTCTACGGAGATTCAAATATCCTCAAACAGACTACTGCTTTCTTTGAAAACATTGAAGTGGACGTTTGAGAGTGTATGAAGAAGAAGAAGAAGATGATGAAGAAGAAGAAGAAAACGGTAGTTATTTTCAGGTCTTTGTAACAGGGACTAGTTGTGGTTGAGGCGAACTTATGTCGACTTGGCTACCTCACACCCAAGACCCATGCACTAATAAATGTTATTAAGGATCGTTTGACAGGGGTTGCGATTATTTGTTGCTTGCAACCCTCTCAGCAGCAGACTTAGCAATTCAAGCAACACAAAACATTATACAGATCAACATTTAATACTACCGAACACCCAGCGACTTGTCCCCTCAGCGTCCAGCATGGAAAATGACAGAGGATTTCAACTACCGGGCCGCTTCGGCGCCTCTCTCTTCTGATTGGCTGCTATCCGTAAGCGATCTGACTAATGTTCTATTCTTAGATCTTGACTGAATAACACTAAAATGGCTGCCAAATCGCTATGCTGTAGTAAAAAAGTAGAGAATGACAGATAAAATGGCGATGACAAGATGGCGCTGTCACATATTCGCTGCCTGATTTTGTTGTCGTCTCGACAACTGCACTACCTCCAACACTTCAGTCGTAATCTCTCAGATCGTTTTGGGGTAGGACTCTCTAGCGGCTGCAGGGTGTATCAGCCTGGTTCAGGGTTTAGGCTTTGTACGTCCTCCCCATGGTCTGTCTCATATGGCAAAGCTGGTGCCTCATGTAGGCTTAACGTCGTATCTACTGGACCTCGAGATGGAGAATCATCTTTGTCTTCACTTCATCTCAGTTCGTTGACAGTGACTCTAATTGTCGGACTCGCTCTATCTGTTCGTTGGATGACATACGGACCTCCTGTTATTGTGGGAGCACGAACAATAATGTACTCCTCTTCTGACAACATGTCACGAATTTTAGATCTCTCGGCGTAGTGCATTTTCTTCCTGACTAATTCTCCCACTTGTAGGGGAGTAGATCACTGCAACTTGTCACATCTCTCTTTCCTGACTGCAGCCAACCTCTGTAACCATGCCTCTGCTCTTACGTGCGCCTCTTGTAGCCTGGAAATGTGCCCTTCAAGCCAATGGTCGACCGTAGCTGGTCCTTCTTCACCTGATGAATGAACCTAATATGAAATCAATGGGCATTTTCGGCTCCTTTCCAAACAAAAGGTAGTAAGGGGAGTAACGCGTTGATGAGTGAGGAGTAGCGTTGTAGACTGCAAGGACTTCTGCCAGGTGCTCAGACCACCTCCATTTCTCATTAGTGGATAATGGCCTCAAGAGCTCATGCAATGTCCTGTTGAACCGCTCACACTGGCCATTGGCACTCGGATTATATGCCGTCGTCCGACTTTTCTCATTGCACTTCAGTTGTCAAATTTCATATTTTTAAAATGAAAATTGCACGGACTTCAGCTTAGGTTGTGCCTCGCCACAAGAAGACAAACACCTCAACGAAACTCAAATTTTAATAAACACACACATTCAAGCGCATAAACATACACACAAATGTACAAATTTGTGTATGTACGATTTTTTACAATGGTATAGAAGGGCCCAGGGTAACTGTCATAGAAGATAGCAATTGGGCTCTGCTCAATGAAAAAACAGATGTAATGAGAAGGTGGACAGAATATTGTAAAGAATTATATAACTGTAAACTCGACACTGACTATAGCATATTAAACAACATTAAGTGTGAAAACAGGGAACTCGGAAATGCAGCAATATTACGGGAAGAAGTGGAAGAGGCTATATGTTCGATGAAAGAAGGGAAGTCACCGGGTGTGGATAATATCCCAGCAGAGCTCTTCAAATATGGAGGACCAGATATAGTAAAAATCATGACAACAATCTGCCAGAAGATATGGAGTACAAAAAAATGGCCAAAAGAGTGGGCGCAGTCATTAGTAATACCGCTTCCAAAGAAAGGAAATCTAAAAATGTGCAAGAATTACAGAACCTTTAGCCTTATTAGTCATCCAAGTAAAGTGATGTTAAGGATACTTTTGAACAGAATAAAACAGAAATCAGAAGAAATCTTGTCCGAGGAACAGGCTGGCTTTAGACCAAAAAGAATGACCTCAGAACAAATATTCAATATTAGATTACTGATCGAAAAACATCTCCAGCATCAACGCGATTAATACCATAACTTCATCGATTTCACAAAAGCCTTCGATCGAGTCTGGCATGAAGGCTTATGGCAAATAATGAGAAAATTCTATTTTTATACCAACATCATTGATATCATTGAAGCACTATATAAGGATGCAAGCAGGGCTGTTTTTGCAAGCAATGACATTGGAGAATTTTTCAAAACAACTGTGGGAGTTCGTCAGGGATGTATCCTGTCCCCAGTGCTCTTTAATACATATTATGTAGGAGGCTCTCTACGATTATAAAACAACCATATCGATTTGAGGCCGACCTCTTTGCAATCTACGTTTTGCTGATGATATCGATCTTATAGCTGGAACAGAATCAGAACTTCAAGACCTTACCTCTAGACTGGAGAAGGTAACAAGAACATATGGGATGGAAATTAATATAGAAAAACGCAAGATATTGGTGATTTGCCATAAGAAATATGTTCCGACCAACATTACGTTAAATGGGCAAACGTTAGAAGAAGTTAACACCTTTAACTATCTGGGATCCACTATGATGGAAGATCAAGTAAAGAAATCAAGACAAGACTTGAAATGGCCTCAGCCGCCATGACAAGGCTGAATGTGATCTGGAAAAGTAACATCAGTTTTCCTGTGAAGATCGAATTATACAAATCAATTGTATTATCTATTCTCTTGTATGGGTGTGAGGGTTGGACACTCACTGCAGATATGGAGCGAAGGATTCAGGCTTTCGAGTATAAATGTTATAGAAGAATTTTGCGCATTTGCTATAAAGAGCACAAAACAAATGTCTATGTTAGAGAGAAAATAAACACCTATGCAGGCCACCAAGAACCACTTTTGTCAGTAGTGAAACGTCGAAAGCTTGCCTGATTTGGGCATGTAACTCGTCACGACTCCCTTTCGAAAACGATCCTCCAGGGAACAGTCGAATGTAAACGGAGAAGAGGAAGGCAAAGAAAATCCTGGACTGATAACATCAAAGAATGGACAGGGCACGGTTTTTCCACACTTGTACGCATTGCTGAGGATGGAGAGCGGTGGAGGACCCTGTCTGCTGATACTTCCACCAAGGCACCCCTACGACCCATGACGGGTTACAGGTTGAGATGATGATAGAAGGGCTACATAAATTTATATATCGATAGATAGATAGATAGATAGATAGATAGATAGATAGATAGATAGATAGATAGATAGATAGATAGATAGATAGATAGATAGATAGATAGATAGATAGATAGATAGATAGATAGATAGATAGATAGATAGATAGATGGATGGATGGATGGATGGATGGATGGATGGACGGACGGACGGAAGGACGGACGGACGGACGGACGGACGGACGGACAGGTAGGTAGGTAGGTAGGTAGGTAGGTAGGTAGGTAGGTAGGTAGGTAGGTAGGTAGGTAGGTAGGTAGGTAGGTAGGTAGGTAGGTAGGTAGATAGATAGATAGATAGATAGATAGATAGATAGATAGATAGATAGATAGATAGATAGATAGATAGATAGATAGATAGATAGATAGATAGATAGATAGATAGATAGATAGATAGATAGATAGATAAATATGCACTAGTTTTAATGAATGCCATAAATTACACAATTTGGGGGTTCTGTTATATGAAGACACGATAATTGGAAGAAATTTGTTTATCAACGACAACTTGTATTGTCACCAGGTGCCTACCCTCAGCCCTCAATCCCCTTGTTCGGAAGTCTGTGAAAGGTCCTTTTACGTTAAGCGAAATTGTGTGAATCCAACAGTTGAATGCGACATAAAAGCCATTACACGTGTTCCCATATAACTGTGCTATATAACGTAAATTTGCATCTGTAGTGGGCATTGTATTTCGCACGCAGACTTTTTTATATTTTATACATCTTATTCAGGATGGCTGATCATCAGGTAAAATTTGTTCTTACCACTGCCATTTTGTCGTGTAATATAATTATTCTTCTTTACCGTTCGCTTCCATATAACCACATCTATCTTTCTTATAAAGTTTGCAGCGCGTCTCATGCGTCTGTCGTCACCATAAAAGTTTTCCCTTAACTGGGTTGGAGAAAGTCATTGTGCTACCCTGCTTCTCTCATGGAGCCTACACTCTTAAAGTACATGTCCTACTGTTTGTTCTCACCACATGGACACTTCTGTCTGTCCGATGTTCAGTTTGTAAGATATGACTTTGTTAAAGTCCACAAGGGCGATGTCAATCAGTTTATCCATATATACATGTATTTATCTCAGTTATTTCCGTGTGTGTTAATAATCATGAAGAAACCATAAGGTCTGTGAATATATATAAAAAAAGTAAATATAAATTTCAGGCACTCGCGCCTGTTCTATACCTGTAGTTATGTATTTGATATTTTATTGCAAAAACATAAATCAGTGTTTTGACATACTCAAAAAAGTAATGTTAGTCCCATAGCAAATACCACCGTAGGGGAGTGAAGTGTTAGAGACTTCACCATATGATGTCCAGCATCGAGAGGTGGGGATGATCATTTCCCTTCCCCGATGCCTTTTCATACCATAACTCAAAGTCAGGTACCCATTTACATACTAAGAAAGATAAAATGTTAGTGTTCAATACAAATGGCACTAAATCAGTAGGGACGAGGTAGAGGAAAAGCCAAATACGAAAATTACCTTTCTTCACAATGTAATAGTGAGGGCTCATCATCATATCCATCTTCGCTCGTTACGAAGTAAATGACCTCTACAGCAGCTGGTCCCCTTTCTCATCGAAAACAGCATCAAAATAAGTAAACCAACTTCTAAAAAAGACTATAAATAAATACATGGGTAAACTTAAAAAAAATGAAATAGAATTTACTGGTCGAAAAATAAATAAACAGAATAGCCAAAGTATTATAAAAAACGGAAAACATCAAATGTAACAAATCTTTGCAGCTGATGTGATGGAAGTTATAAGTTTCTATTAATAATAGTCACATGGTCTTGCAGCTGTGGTTTCTGTGACAGTATGTTTTACATGATGAATTTGTCAGCCGCATACACAATCTCCATTTACATACATAGGATGAATAGTAATATCAGAGGGCGGAACAAGCAAAGACATTGTCACATAATTTTTGGGTCGATCTCTTGTCCTCTCCGGCCGTATTCAGTTACATTTGTTGTGCATACTGATTACGTGACATTTCCGTCGTCGGCACATTTATTTTTCTGCTATCAAGCTGATATTTGGTATTTTCAAATCACCTTACACTCCTTTCAGTAATAGTTATCATGTTTGTTTGCCCTAAGACCTTGTTAAGAGTAGGCGGATGATGCCACCTTAACCGACAATCCGTTGGTAGACATTCTCGTATACCAGAAGTTAAGCGCCTGTTTCACACGGAAAACGGCCAGCAAAGATTGATTATCGCTGATAAGACGAGTGTGACTTCTTAGCCCAGATGGTAATACGATGAATTGTTGTTTGCACAAGGACGGGGCGATAAATATCAGTTTGACACACCTGAGCAGAAATGTTGTAATAGTTCTGGGCAGATGTAAGAAGCTGTATGTAATTATTGACGAGAAAATTCGAATGTCACGATTACCATACATGGAAAATGTGACCTTTACAGTCACATGCAGAATTTTCCTATGAGGAAATATTTTGAACAGACGCCATCAACCCATGCAGGATTGTAACTATTGGCCGGCAATCGAGATGTAAACATAACAGCATTTCTTATTGGAATCTGAAACACGGAGTCAAAGTGGAAACTTATTGTAACAACACCCCAGAACATGTGTAAGAGGCAATTTGGGGTAAGCTGTAAATCTATAACTCTATATTTTGCATTACTAACACGTGAAATAATATGTATGTAATGAGATGTGAATATTTATGTTGCAATTGCTATTGGATGTCCAAGTCATTTGAGGTTAGCAACCTCGGCATATAGAATGATGATTTCATGATCACCACCACTGCAAAGGCTGGTGACTGCTTTATTGCGAAAGAACCAAAAGCAGAGGTAGTCCCAAGTTCCATATGGAGCAGGAAGTGAATGATGGAAGAAAGGATATACATAATCTATATTATTACTTACATACTTACTTGCTTATTCGGACAACTTCTACCGAGACGTGTAGAGGTTTGTAAGAGAGAGCGCCATACTATTCTATCGGCTGTCTTCCTCCTGGCTTGGTTCAATTCTAGTCTTCGGTCCTTCAAAGGTTGTCTAATGTTGTCCTCCCAGCGGACTTTGGGTCGTCCTGGATGTCTGGATCCCTGGCTCTTTGTTTCCCATGCTTGTCGTGGTAGCCGATCTTCTCCCGTTCTGCAGACATGGTCAAACCATCTTAGTTGGGACTGTTCTACTTGGGTCTGCGGGGGTTGGGTTTTCAGGCCTTGACGTATCGTCTGGTTGCGGACCATGTCTCTTCTTGTTACTTCAACTACCTTCCTCAGATACCTCATTTCTGAGGTTTTGATCTGGCTTTTGTGGGTTGTAGTCATTGCCCATGACTCGCATCCATACGACAAGACTGGGACATAAAAGGAGCGGTATACAGCCATCTTCGTTTTCTTACGAACTTCTCTCTTACTGAGGAATCCTCCATTTATGGCCTGAAAAAGGTCTCCCAGCTGCTGCTTTTCGGGTAGCCAACTCTACTTTGATGCCTCCCTTCCGGTCTATAACAGCTCCGAGGTATTTAAAGTGGTCGACCTGTTCCAGGACCTGTTGTCCCAGCTTAATCTGATGCCTTCTTTCTTCTCGTGATATCACCTTGGTTTTGGTTTTAGAGCTGCTTATGACCATCCCTCTCTTCTCCAGCTCTTCTATCCAGACTTGCAGGCTGGATTGGAGATGTGCCTCTGATTTAGCAATTGGGGCAACATCACCAGCAAATGCCAGCTCTGAACTACAGACCTGTCTCATCTTCCAGTACCCCACTGAATACTTTCTTGTTCTCTCTTTACATGCCTTGATGACATCGTCCATGAGGAGTATGAAAAGATAAGGTGACAGGATATCACCTTGTCTTACACCAGTGGTAGTCCTGAACTCTTCTGCCTTATGGTTTGCTGTCCTCACATAATTTCTGCTTGTAGAAGCTCTGTATAGCATGAATCAAAGGTGCTGAAATGTTCTTCCTTGCTAAACAGTCCCAAAGTTTGCTCCAGGGGACCCTGTCAAACGCCTTTTCCGGATCTATGAAACAGAGATGGATCTCACTCTTATTCTCAAGGGACATTTCATTCGGCTGTCTGAGTGTGAAGATTAGGTCTTGAGTACTTCGGTTTTGTCGGAATCTACACTGGACCTCATCTAACTGCTGCTCAGCTAGGCGTCTGAGTCTCTGCTCTAGGATTGTAGAGCAGATTTTACCAGGGACACTGAGAAGGGATATGCCTCTATGATTTCCACATTGTCGATTGTCACCCTTTTTGAAAATCGGTGTTATGATGGCGATCTCCCAATCCTTTGGTATGGTCTTGTTGCACCAAGCTGCCTGTAGGATCCTTAAGAGTAATAGGTCGCCTGATGCTCCCATGTACTTAACCATTTCTGGTGATATACCATCATGCTCTGCTGTTTTGCCCATCTTGATTTTCTCCAGTGCTGCCTTCAGTTCTTCCATTTTTATGTCATCTTCACCACCATTGATGTTCTCTTCTATGCTAGTGGTTATCATTTCGGATGCTTGACCTAGCTCACCATCAAGGAGTTCTGAGAAATATTATTTCCATCTTTCCATCACTTTTTTCGGGGCAGTAAGCAATTTGCCTTGCTTGTCCTTTATAAATTTAAGAGGGCACTGTTTTTTCTTCCTCGTGTTCTTCTGGGTCTTATAGAACAATTTCTGGTTTTATTGCGCATCTTTTTCTAGCTTTTCTCTAAATTCTTCCCATGACTTCTGTTTTGCTGCTAGCACCTTATTCTTTGCTTCTGTTCTGAGTATCACATATTCTCTATATTTCTCTGTTTTTCCTGCTGTTTTTTTAGTTCCTAAGTATTGTTTCCATACCATTTTTCTCCTCTTTTATTTTCTCTTTAACCTCATCTGTCCACCAAGGTGTCCTCTTTCTCTTGTTTCCAAGTCGGACTTCACCACATGCTTCTGCAGCAGCTGTCTTTATGATGTCCTTGAATTTAAGCCAGAAGGTTTAGACGTCATCAGGTCGTTCTTCTGTGTTACTCACCGTTTCAGCAATGAGCCCCTGATATCTGGTCTTAACTTCTGGCTCTCTCAACTTGTAGGTCTTAATGCTCATTTCTCCTGTTTGTTTACATAGTTTCTTGCGTGATGTTAGGCAGTTCCTGGGCTGAGCAACTCTTTCGGTTCTTCTTTTGATGGTTAGCAGGTAGTGGTCACTTCCAATCTCTGGCCCCCTCAAGACTCTAGCATCCCGGACATATTTGAATGAGCTCCTCCTAACAATGGCATAGTCGATCACTGACTTGGCATTCTTTGTTGGTTCACATCTAATGTAAGCATGTAGCGCTTATGGGGGAACTTTGTGTTGGTAATGATCAGATTCTGCTCACTGCAGAACCTATGGAGTCGCTCTCCATTGTCATTGAGAGTATCTTCTCCACATCTTCCGATAACTCCACCCCATCTAGCATGGTCATTTCCAACTCTGGCATTAAAATCTCCGAGCATGATAACTTCATCTAGGCAGTAATCCACTGTCCTTTGAAGCAGCTCGAAGAGTTCCTCCGTGACCTCTGCTCTCTCATCCTCATTTGGTCCGTACACTATGACAAGGTTGACTTTGGTTTCTACTTCATTTAGTTTTACTATAATGCGCTCCGAGACAAAGTTCCATCCCTTGATATTATCTTTTTGGTCTTTCGCCACAATGCAACCCACACCTCCTTTAGCTCTTTCAGATGTGGATACACCACTGTAGAGCAGCGTGTCCGCCATCGAGATCCATGACTCCTTGCCCCTTTTTCTTCGTTTCCGTTACAGCCAGGATTTCTAGTTTTGCTCTCCTCATCTCTACCACCAGCTCCTCTTCTTTCCCGTTTATACTTCTTTGTGTACCATGTTCCATAAGTCGTAGTCCCTTCCAATTCGTCGCCTTTAGAATCAGTCCAGTTTTCTCTCTTATATTGCTCGTAATCGTAATTTAAAGCAAACAGACGATTGGCCTGTTGTGCCTTTGCATGGTGGAGGGGCTGCCTCCTTACGGCTTTCATGCAGGCCGACCTCCTCCTTTTTCAGCCGAGCCTGGAACCGATCTATATTATTACCATTTTCAACCAGTGTAGATGTAAATGTAAACATATTCAGTCTAAAAGTAATTAAAGTTTTCAACCTTTTCAACTAATGTAAAGGTAAATATAAATCTATTCAACCTAAATGTAAAGAAAGTTTTCGCTCGATGGGATTAATATTAATTCTCAGCGAGGGTAAAAGTTCTGAGATAGATGAAATGGTGGAATAGGAAGAGGTGGACTCATAAGTATTTGTCGGGAAACTCAATACTCAAAAGGTATTGTTTTCTCTTCTTTTGTGACACTAGTCGGTGGTACTAACTGAGGGTACCATCTCTGGAACAAGTGAGGGTATAAGTAGTCTGAAGTCGACGCTAGACACCATCATCAGACGGGTCTTAGAAACGCGGGACCAGCTTGTTAGTTACTCACTGACACTTCTTGGAACGTGCTACAACTTTCAAACATGACCAGTGATGAGTGTGATCCAGTCATCTGTCTACAAAGAACCAAACAGCAGCTGGAGCAGAAAGGACAAACCCATTGGCAGCTAAGTAGAAACATAAAAGCTGTCAAGTGAACTATCCAATTTTTAAATCCTTAATATCACCCAGTGATAACTTTTTCTGTATGGAATGATTAATTTTTATAACTGTTAAAACATAATTGATTTTTAAATGTATTACTTGTATAAAGACAAATCTAAAGTTGATTTAATTATTTTGAATGTACTACATCCGTATGTCTCAGACAATTTCTTAAATACAATTAAAAAGAGCTATACAATAATGATAAGAGGAATGTCGCTGACTTATGAAATTTTTAGTAAAGGGCGATAATCTTTAATTGCGCCTCTTGAGGAAAAAGTCGTGTTTTTGGTTAATAATACATTTGCGGGTCAGAAATCCAGTTTCATAAATTTGCATAAGCGAGTTGAACGGACTATAAAACGTAAGTTAAAGGGCGAAGGGTTACTGACGTATAGATTTGTAAGCAAAGGACGATAATTTATACTTACGCCCCTTGAGGGATTTCTGGTTTGGGATGATTGAGCAAAGTTAAGCTTGCACGGCATTTTGTAGGAGCGAATGAACGGTTCGTGAGAAAGTCTGATCTAGAAACTTCGTAAATAATTAAAATGGTAAATCGGGGTTCTAGATTTAAGTCAGTTCAGATAAAGATGCGTTAAGGGTAGGTTGAGAAATATGGGTTCTCCTCCAAGTGTGTAAGACAGTATTTATTTTATAGGTGACGGGCACAGTCGTGAGTTATCATCACGTGAAAAGGCCATCAGTCTGGCTTGCTTCTGTGTTCACAGAAAAGACTTAAGTACTCACGTAGACGCTCGACCACCCATATGTCACATTCATACATGTCAGTTTGTTTCATGAGTATTTCTGAGGTTCAGAGACAAGTGTTCCCAACTCAAGATTTATGAAGTATGTTCAAGACGACAAGACGACCAGGTATGTCAAGTCCAGACAACTGGATAAACTGTTTAGAATAATGAGAATGACAATAGGCGGCAGCTAGCCATGAGAAGTGTGAAACAATAGACATTGGTAGAAATAGTCATCCCTGGTAGCAGACCAGTCGTTTTCCAAAAGATACACCAAGTAGTCACACTAAGACTCGAAAATCCAAGAAGATAGAAGTACAGCAGAGACAAAGTAGAACAGAGGTGGGAACAGCGAGTACTAAGATAAATGCTTTGACAAGAAGCTTTAAAATAACAACAGTGGTTCTCAAGTCATAACCACCTTGACTAATAGAGACATAAGCCAATACAGAAGCGGTGACGGTGAATAAAGAATTTATGGAAAAAGTGTACGGACAAGGTTTTAGAGTTTGCCTATGGAAATTTTGCTATACAGAGGTCACAAGCCTCCGTTGAAAGGTTGGGCAGAACATCTCATTTCAACTTTTGCTGATCTTTAAGTAAATAAACTTCGCATTACTGTTCCCTGCTGTCGGCGTGAAGTATGTTCACAAGATTTTAAACCATCAACCATCTATCTGTCATATGCTGTTGTAATCATCAATTTTGATCAGAAGAAACTTAAACATCATCATCCAAACTGCCTACTGTTTAGGGCAGTGATACGAACCACTATACACACTCATTATCAATTATCACTTTCTGAGTATACGCCAATGGCTACAAAGATGGCAGATGTGAAGCAGAAATCAAGAATAGAATAGGAATGGCCAAAGCTATATTCATCAAGAAATATATATATATATGTCAAAATGAACAACTATTTCGATGCTTTAGGCAAAATTGACAACGATATCACCACCAAGACAATCGATACTAAATGGGAACAACTGAGAACAGCAATGACAGAAGCAGCAGTAGCGACCACCGGATACCTAGTACATAAAAAGAAAAAAGGGATGAGAGAAGATACTTGGGATAAAATACAAGAAAGGAAAACAGCAAAACTTAAACTACTAGCGGCAAGTACACATAATGCAGTTGAATCTTGCAAACTATCTTATAACTTGTTAAATAAAGAAGTGAAGACAAAAACTCGAAGAGATAAAAGACATTTCATCAATGAACTGGCCGTAGAAGCTGAAAATGCTGCAAGAACTGGTAATAGTAGGTGCCTTTATCAAATTACAAAACAACTATGTCACCAGCCTACTGCTATGGAAACACCTTAAAGGTAAATTAGGGAATTCAATACCAACAGAAAAAGAACAAATGAAGAGATGGGCTGAGCACTTCATGGAGGTGCTAAACAGACCACCACCAACAGTAACACCTGATTTTAATAATGAAACACTCACAACCACCTTGCCAATAACTTGCGATGAATTCACGCTGGACGAGATCAAACAAGCCGTTAAAAGATTAAAAAATTTTAAAGCTGCTGGAGTTGACGAAATTTCAGGGGAAATGATTAAAGCAGTTAATGACAACAACCGCTTGAGAATTTTAGATATTATAAATGAAGTATGGAGAGAAGAACAACCACCACAACAATGGAAAGACAGTATTATTGTAAAGTTACCGAAGAAAGGTGATCTATCAGACTGTAATAACTGGTGTGGTATATCTCTATTATCAGTACCTGGAAAATTATTATGTTGCATGATGTTAGAAAGACTTAAATTGCATGCTGACGAAAAGATCAGAGAAGAACAAGCGGGTTTCAGGCCGAAACGATCATGTATTGATCAAATATTCACACTAAGAACAATTATAGAAGAACAGTGGAAAGGCAATCGCCACTTATTATCACCTTCGTCGATTTTCAAAAAGCCTTTGATAGTCTACACCGCCCATCATTGTGATACTTACAATCATGGTTTTCCAACAAAATAGTGATATAATCGCTATATGACAATGCAAGATGTTTGTTTAGAACAAATAAAGGAATACAAATGGTTTACCAAAAACATTTCTGGAGCTCAAGGTGATTATGTCACCAACTTTTTGGAATAGCTATTGATTGGGTTATGAGAAACTATACCCACAATGAACAATTTCATCAAAATGGGGAAAATCCCTTTCCTGGGGACCTGGATTTCGCAGATGATGTAGCATTCTTAAGTTCAACACCAAGACAATCCCAAGAAGCAATAAATAATTTGTGTCATCTCTCGGTTAAAATATGTATATTGTAGCATTGTGTCTCCATAGCTGGCCTCTAAAACTAAAGTAAGGACTTTTCTAACGAGACCTTTGATATTCTTGAACGGGGAAAAACTACAGAAAGTTGTTGACAATTATTTAGGCAGTGACTCAGGATGGTGACACTACGGTGAAATCCTACTGAATTGCTTTGGAGCTAGCCTTCAATAGATTATCTAACATTTGGAAATTACGATCATTGAATAACGACAGCCCGCTTCTCTGTTTAATGCCAGTTATCTCAGTGCATACGCTGTGAGAGTTGCATCATTGGAGAACAGCTGAATACATTCGAGAACAAATGTCTTAGAAAACTCATGAACATCAGTTGGAAAGAATTCAAGACTAATCGACAAATAAGAGAAGACTCTAGGCAGAAATATGTCTCCGACTATATAAGGAAAAGACGTCGGTCATGTTCCTACGAATGCAAAACAACAGAATACCACTAAAATAAGAGGAAAAAAGGAAGACCAAAAGAAACATCAGAAGAACTAAGAGAATAGAACGTTGGGCCTAAATAATGTGCAAGAGCTAAGAGGAGTGGCTTCACAACGCCTCCTGGAGAGCATTACTGCCTTAAGGTTTGGTGCTTAAAAGACATGGACATATTATTATATATATATATATGGAATATATATATATATATATAGGCTATACGAGATATAAATATATATAATAATGGCGTTATCTATAGATATATATATATATATATATATATATATTCTTCATTACTGTATGATGTAGTTGTTATTGTTTAACTAGGGCTGCTGAGCTTCTCGCTCTTATGCAGCCAATACCAAGTTGAAGACTCCTTGGTATTATCTACGCTGTAGATCTAGGCTTTTCTTCTGGCTTGTCTGCCATTCCGAAACGTGCTGAGTTGAAGTCATGAGCTCTAGTTTCTCCAACTTGGCTTGCATTTAAAGGATCGTCACATCTGGTCCCAAGCTAGGAGTAAGAAGCGTATAGCATACTGTGCATTCTCCGCCATCCAAGGGGGCTTTCCAAGTATGCAGAGCTAAAATACTGTGCTCTTGTTTTGGGCTCTCGTCCTGCACAGAGCCACTTCTCAGCTCCCCCTGCCTATCATGGGTCCATAGTGAGATCCTCCTGCTTGCAGTCAAACAGGTCAAAGCCAAAATCATTTCTGGAGCTCAAGTGACTCTCCAAGGTTAGTGTGCAATGCCAGTTTCTCAACAAGTTTCATCACAAGGGGAATCCCTTTAAGTGTGTGGATGATTTCAAGAGTCAATGAGGGTATAATTAGACTCGCAGACAGAGGTTCACTTCCATATATGTATATTGTAGCATTGTGCATAGCTGGTTGACACTGTAAGGATTGACAGATTGATGTTGCTACGGTCATCCTACTGATGACAGGTCGTTGCTACGGTGATCCTACTGATGACAGGTCGTTCATACTGGTGTCAGACTGTAACGACCAGCCCGTTCCTCTGACTATGCCAGCAGTGGCACGCTGCATGGGCAACACCTTTGAGCTCTTTACCCAAGTGCCCAACCTAATGGCACCGAAACATGTTTCGGAGGTACGCTCCTATAGTCAAAAATGACTGAAAGGGAAGATAGATAGCTGGCATAGCTGGCCGTAATATAAAGATGACTTCAGATATGCCTCCATGCATTACTGCAAGGTGTAAAAACATGGGCATAGAACATACAATTGGAAGAAATAACTGAGGCTCACGAGATGTAAATATATAGAAGAATGGCGTTATCTCATAGAAATAGAAGAAAAGTAATAAAGAGGTCCGAGGAAACCTATGTAAGTATGTATTTTATGTAAGTAGCACGCTAAACGCAATGTCTTTCTTTCTTCTGCTTCAGAATATGTTACAGCAAGCGATAGCCGAGTTCCACACAGACACGATTATTTATGATCAGGAAGGAAAACCTCTGAACTTGGGACTTCTTGATGGCAAATTTGTATGCACTTTCGGTGAGAAAAGCTATAAGAAAGTCAAAGACCTCCCTCTCAGAGATGATGACGTTATATTAATTGGATACCCTAAAACAGGTATGGTACTTTTCCGTTCGAAGATATGAGCTTACAAAACAATTTTCATATTATTACAACTGTGGCGACAGGGTAGAAAAAAGAATAGATGAAGAAATAAAAGAGAGTACCAATCTCTTCCACAGTGTCTTTTGGCTCGCTGTAGGTGGTAGTCCGACACTTGTAAGAAGAAATGTTTCAGGAGACTGAAATTTAAACTCTTCTCGGTTAAGCAAATAAGCAAATCCCATCAAGGATCCTCAGAGTATGTTAGGTCTTCAGCCACACTTCCCCTGAGGTACTGATATGGCTCAAGAGACACCCAGCTGGTAATTAAGATAATGATTAACAAAAACAGTTAACTACCAAGCAATACAGAACATATAGTGAAAAGAAAGAAACAACTGTGAAATTCGTTTCTATGAATGTATATATATTAGATCAAGCTAAATTGGTTACAGATAAATGAAAGAGAAAAAAACAAAATATTTATATATATATATGGTTATATGTATACAGTACTGGGTAAAGGGAGATATAAATAGTCTACACAAAAGTCTTACTTACTTTGTTCTATTTGGGTCTGCAGCGGATGGGATTTTAGGCCTTGACGGATCGTCTGGTTGCGGACCATGTCTCTTCTTGTTACTTCAACCACTTTCCTCAGATACCTCATTTCTGAGGTTTGGATCTGGTTTTTGTGGGTTGTAGTCATTGCCCACGACTCGCATCCATATGTCAAGACTGGGACATAGGTGGAGCGGTATACAGCCATCTTCGTTTTCTTACCAACCTCTTTCTTGCTGAGGAATCCACGATTTATGGCCTGAAAAAGTCTCCCAGCCGCTGCTTTTCGAGTGGCCAACTCTTCTTTGATGCCTCCCTTTCGGTCTATAATAGCTCCGAGATATTTAAAGTGGTCGACCTGCTCCAGGACCTGTTCTCCCAACTTAATCTGATGTTTTCTTTCTTCTCGTGATATCACCATGGATTTTGTTTTAGAGCTGCTTATGACCATCCCTCTCTTCTCCAGCTCTTCCTTCCAGACTTGCAGGTTGGATTGGAGATGTGCCTCTGATTTAGCAATCAGGGCAACATCATCAGCAAATGCCAGCTCCGAAATATAGACCTGTCTCATCTTCCAGTACCCCACTGAATACTTTCTTGTTCTCTCCTTACATGCCTTGATGACATCGTCCATAAGGAGTATGAAGAGGTAAGGTGATAGGATATCACCTTGTCTTACACCAGTGGTGGTCCTGAACTCTTCTGACTTATGGTTTGCTGTCCTCACATAATTTCTGCAAGACTTGTAGAAGCTCTGTATAGCATGAATCAGAGGTGCTGGAATATTCTTCCTTGCCAAACAGTCCCAAAGTTTGCTCCAGGGGACCCTGTCAAACGCCTTTTCCAGATCTATGAAACAAAGATGGATCTCACTCTTATACTCAAGGGCCTTTTCACTCAGCTGTCTGAGTGTGAAGATTAGGTCTTGAGTACTTCGGTTTGCTCGGAATCCGCACTGGACCTCATCCAATTGTGGCTCAGCTAGGCGTCGGAGTCTCTGCTCTAGGATTCTAGAGTAGATTTTACCAGGGACACTGAGAAGGGATATGCCTCTATGGTTTCCACATTGTCGATTGTCACCCTTTTTGAAAATTGGTGTTATGATGGCAATCTCCCAATCCTTTGGTATGGTCTTGTTGCACCATGCTGCCTGTAGGACCTTTAAGAGTAATAGGTCGCCTGATGCTCCCATGTACTTAACCATTTCTGGTGTTATACCATCATGCCCTGCTGCTTTGCCCATCTTGATTTTCTCTAGTGCTGCCCTCAGTTCTTCCATCTTTATGTCATCTTCACCATCATTGGTTTTCTCTTCTGTGCTAGTGGTTATCATTTCTGATGCTTCACCATGCTCACCATCCAGGAGTTCTGAGAAATATTCTTTCCATCTTTCCATTACTTCCTTCGGGGCAGTAAGCAATTTGCCTTGCTTGTCCTTTATAAATTTGAGAGGGCATTGTTTTTCCTTCCTCGTGTTCTTTAGGGTCTTATAGAACAATTTCTGGTTTTCTTGTGCATCTTTTTCTAGCTTTTCTCCAAATTCTTCCCAGGACTTCTGTTTTGCTACTAGCACTTTGTTCTTTGCTTCTGTTCTGAGTGTCACATATTCTCTATATTTTTCCATTTGTCCTGTTGTGTTTTTAGCTCCTAAGTATTGTTTCCATGCCATTTTCTTCTCTCTTATTTTCTCTTTGACTTCCTCTGTCCACCAAGGTGTCCTCTTTCTCTGGTTCCCAAGTCGGACTTCACCGCATGCTTCTGCAGCAGCTGTCTTTATGATATCCTTGAATTTATTCCAGAGGGTTTCCAAGTCATCAGGTCGTTCTTCTGTGTTGCTCACTGCTGTAGCAATAAGCCCCTGATATCTGGTCTTAATTTCTGGCTCTCTCAGCTTGTAGGTCCTAATGCTCATTTCTCCTGCTCGTTTACTTGGTTTTTTGCGTGATGTTGGGCAGTTCCTAGGCTGAGCAACTCTTTCAGTTGTTCGTTTGATTGTTAGCAGGTAGTGATCACTTCCAATCTCTGGCCCCCTCCAGACTCTTGCATCTCGGACATATTTGAATGAGCTTCTCCGAACAATGGCATAGTCGATCACTGACTTCTCATTCTTGGTTGGTTCACATCTAGTGTATGCATGTATGCGCTTATGGGGGAACTTTGTGTTTGTAATGATCAGATTCTGCTCACTGCAGAATCTAAGGAGTCGCTTTCCATTGTCATTGAGAGTATCTTCTCCATATCTTCCGATAACTCCACCCCATCTAGCATGGTCATTTCCAACTCTGGCATTAAAATCTCCGAGCATAATAACTTCATCTAGGCAGTCATCCACTGTCCTTTGAAGCAGCTCGAAGAATTCCTCCTTGACCTCTGCTCTCTCATCCTCATTTGGCCCATACACTATGACCAGGTTGACTATGGTTTCTCCTTCTTTTAGTTTTACAACCATAATGCGCTCCGAGACAAAGTTCCATCCCTTGATACTATCTTTTTGATTTTGGGCCACAATGCAACCCACGCCCCCTTTAGCTCTTTCAGATATGGGTACACCACTGTAGAGCAACGTGTTGCCATCGAGATCCATGACTCCTTGTCCTTTTTTCTTCGTTTCTGTTATAGCCAGGATTTCTAGTTTTGCTTTCCTCATCTCTTCCACCAGCTCCTCTTCCTTCCCATTTATACTTCTTGTGTTCCAAGTTCCATAAGTCGTAGTCCGTAGTCCGTTCCAGTTCGTCGCCTTTAGAATCAGTCCGGTTTTCTCTCTTGTAGTTCGCGTAATCATGATTTAAAGCAAACAGGTGATTGGCCTGTTGTGCCTTTGCATGGTGGAGGGGCTGCCTCCTTACGGCCTCCATGCAGGCCGCCCTCCTCCTTTTTCATCCGGGCTTGGGACCGGCATAGGCGGAGTTCCTTCCCAGTCCTGCTCTTATATTGTTTTTACTTGTTCTTCCATTCTTGGCGTTCTGATCTGCCATCTCGTTACCAGCAATACCTATATGTGCTGGAACCCACAAAAGACATGTTTATTATTAGGGTACCCTTCACGATGTCTGAGGTTTATGTCCTAATTTTAATCACTGACTGGTATGACTTGGAATGTTTGGTCCGTTCTAAAGAACACTTATCATGAATGTTGTTGCTGCTGTATGACGTCACAATATCACTGCAAGTTTTCTCCCCCTGGCCAAGTTGCTGGAATAGTTCGCAGCAAGTACTGCAAGGTTTCACTACACGACTGCGAGTTTCACCTGCGTTCGTCACCACCAGGGAGCTAGGAGATAGACACAAAGGAACAATCTATTTAGCTCTCTGGTTAGAGGCATTAATTTGTCCTGAGTGTGGTCCATAAATCAGGCTCAGATATCAGTCATATTATTACACAAATGACATGGACCAATGTTGAGCGCCATTGTTCGAGCTGCAAACATATGATATTAATAGGGTAGGGGCATACATATATCATCAACTGTTGTAAAGGCATACAAAGATCATACACCATTAAATACATGAATGTGATAACATATACCCATTTAATAAAAGAAGGGGGCAGGGTAGGGCATATGCCTTCTGGGAAACAACCTAAAAGAACATCAAAGGCATACAAAAAGGCATACAAAAAATCACATAACAGTAAATATATGGATTCCCTAATCTATACAACCATTACATGAAAGTATGAAATTGACTGAAAAGCAATGCAAACATTAACTAAAGTTAATTGCATATAATGAAATAATAATGGAAAGCAGTTCAAACATTCAATACAAATAATTGCATATAAGAAGATAATGCATTTAGCTCACCCGCTTTGATTCCAATATTGAGTTTGGCTACAAAGACGGCATATACTATATAAGTACTTCTTTGGTCCTCTGGTCTGACAGATTATATGCTAGAAGTTTCCGCCGGGGCTTGCAAAATGTGAGTGAAATATACACGATCTATACTTTCATATATACAGCTAACAGCGGACAATGAACTCATCAACGCTAGGGGAATTCCCCCCCCCCCCCCTTACGGATCACGGGTGATTGTCCTCCAACACTGGGAAATCCTGAATATTCTGGGTCACTGGCCGGATGTCACCCAGTCACTTGGAAATCCCCGGCTTATCTGGTTCATTAGCCTCTCAGGTAAATAACAAAGTGACATTGAACTGCAAAATCCCGAGGAAGGTCATTGTCCGATTAGGCATTCAGAAAGACAGAGAGAGAGAGAAAGAGGGAGAAAGAGAGAGAGAGAGAGAGAGAGAGAGAGAGAGAGAGAAGAAAGAAGAGATTGGGCTAAGAATTTCGCGACAATAGTCCCCTGTGAAAGTTTATCGTAAGGTGAACTAGTTTCGACTGACATCTTCTTCTCGATCCCTCTCCGTGCTAGTTTGATTTCCCTCACCATCCTGGAAGTTTTTAGGGAGGTTAGGATTATTGGGTCGCTGACGACTTGCCTGTTCTTCCCCACCGCATGGGTGACGGCTGAGAAAGTCTGCTCCGACATTGAGTTTCCCAGGTATATATTCAACCTTGAAGATGTATGGTTGCATTAACATCGACCACCTCGTGAGCCTTGAATTCAGGTTTTTGGAAGCTGCTAAGAACATCAATGGTTGATGGTCGCATTGAACGGTGAAGGGCTTTCCATATAAGTATGGTTGATATTTCTGAATCCCACATACCAAAGCTAGGCATTCCCGTTCAATAGTGGAGTAATTCCTTTCTGCAGCATTCAACTTTCGGCTTTCGAAAGCTATGGGGAATAATGTAGACGCATTGTCTTGCCCAGGTTGTAGCAAGGTGGCACCATGCCCAATCTGACTAGCATCGGTGCGTAGTATGAATGGTCGGCTTAAGTTCAGTAGGTGCAGAATAGGTTTCACTGTGAGTTTTTCCTTGAGGGTACTATAAGCATTCTCACACTCATCAGGACAGATCACTTTTTCCGGAGTATTCTTTTTCGTAAGGTTCGTCAGTGGGGCGCTTATAGTGTTGAAATCCTTAATGTAGCGTTGGTAAAAATCCACATAACGCGACGAACGATCTGACATCCTTTTTAGTAATAGGGCGAGGTGCATTGCGCAGTTTGTCAACATTACGTTTCTCTGGGAACATGTACCCTTGTGAAATAGTGTGGTCGAGAAACCCCAGTTGGTCAAAACCTATCTGGCATTTAGTTGAGCGAGCGGTTAAACCTGTCTCCTTAAGCCTTCGGAGTAGCATCTCTATTGCCTTCAGGTGTTCCTCAAAGGTGTCTGTGGTGATGAGGATATCGTCCATGAAGTTTGTAATAGCAGGGTTAAGAAGGAGTGCGAGAAGTTTTCGCATCATTCTCGTGAAGGTGCTAGGCGCATTATGTAATCCGAATGGGAGGACATTAAATTCAAAGTGTCCTTCCGGGGTGCTGAATGCCAGCAGTGGTCGGATCTCTTTCTTCACAGGAATTTGATAGTATCCCTTGCTAAGGTCGATTTTAGAGAAATAACGAGCAGTATTTAGCTTAGTGAACAGCGAGTTTTGATCTGGCAGAGGTTCAGCCTGATACTCCGACACTGCATTCAGTCTCCTATAGTCAATACATAATCTATGCTCTCCGGTAGGCTTCCGAAGGAGCACAACACTAGCACTATATGGTGATTCGGATGGAGAAATAATGCCTGCACTGAGCAATTTCTCTATTTCTTCTCTCAATGCATCCGCCTTGGCATAGGGTATAGGGTAATTTTTCACACGGACTGGCATTGCATCTGTCAACTTCATATCAAACTCTACTAAACTGGTTAGGCCTGGCCTGTCCGTGAGAACTTCTGCATACTTTTCCAACATTGCTTGTACCTGCTCCTGCTGTTCCAGGGTTAGAGTGGAACTTATTTGCACATCGGCCTGAGTCTCACTCAAGGACATAGGGTATTCGACTGCTACACTGGGTTCATCCTCTACTTCACTGGCTACTGCAAGGGCCATCAAATGAGCTGGCTCTACTGATGCGCGTTCATTGTACTTTTTCAGCAGATTGATGTGGTAAATTTTCTGTTTACCTTTAATTGCTATCTTGTAGTTGGTGCGGGAGATTTTCTCGACAACAGCATAGGGTCCTCTCCAACCAATCTGAAGTTTATTATGGCTGCTTGGCAAGAGCAATAAAACTTTATCCCCAATGTTCAGTTCTCGGTCCTTAGCTGTTCTGTTATAATATTGCGCATGTTTCTGACGGGCTTTGCGCAAATTTGCAGTGGCCAACTTCCAACCTGTTTGGAGGCGTTGCTTCAATTCCTCAACATAATGTGACGCGGTAATGACTGTGTCATCCGCTTTATCGTCTGTCCAGGATCTCAGAAGTGCCTCTAGAGGACCTTTTATTGGGCGCCCAAACAGCAGTGTTGCTGGTGGAATTCCTGTCGAGTGATGAGGTACCTCTCTGTAGGCGAACAGTGCTGCTGGCAGGTAGGAATCCCATGAACTTGGGTTCTCCTGCTCCAGCTTTCGCAGTATGGAAATTAAGGTTCCATTGAACCGTTCTACTTGGCCGTTGCTCTGGGGGTGATATGGAGAGGTATGAATGTGTCGCGTTTGGAAAATCCGAAACACTTCTTCCATTAATTTCCCCCGAAATTGTGATCCATTATCCGTCAGGATCTGAAGAGGGAACCCCAACCTCGTAAATATAGTAAGGAGGGCTTCCGCTACATGAGTTGAGTCGCACGAAGGCATTGCGACTGCTTCTGCCCACATGGAGCATGTGTCGACCAACGTCAAGATGTAGCTATTCTTTTTCTTTGTCCTAATCAGGGGCCCAACAATGTCGACTGCCACCCTTTCGAACGGGGTACCTGTTACAGGCATTTCTCCTAAGGTTACGGGAGCTACCCAGTGCTTAGGAGCCACCTTTTGGCATTGTGCGCATGACTGAACATACCGTTTGATGTCTGCGTTCATTCCTGGCCAATAGTAGTGGCAAGAAATGCGCTGCATAGTTGCTCCAATTCCCATGTGTCCGCTGAAGGGTAAGGCATGGCCCATTTCTAATATTTGGGTCCTATAGGATGAGGGGACAATCAGCTGTGAGTGTTCGCTCGCTCCTTTGCCTGCTCTGCGGTACAACAGACCATTCTTCTTATAAATCTCTCCCTTGAGAGGCGGGGTATGAGCCTTAGGAAGTTTTTTAAAACAAGGCGACAAAGTGCTATCCGCTGTTTGTGCCTTCTTCAACTCTTCTGGGAAGATGTTGGTAGGAGTTCCAGACTCAGGGTTCTGCCTGCATTGATCCCTGGTCTGTACGGCCGCAACTGACAGAGGCCGGGCTGGTTCTCCTAGGAACACATATCTACAGCCCAAAATCAAGGGGTAGATGGGATCCTTTAGAACAGCGGCTCTGATTTCTCCAGTCACATACCGCGATTGAACCTGAATCTTGCACACTGGTAGAATCATGGGCGCACCAGATTTGGTGGGTCCTTGTATTTCAATCGTCTCCTCTGTAATTTGGTCAGAATTAACAAGAGAAGCTGCGACGATTGCATCATAAGATAATCCAGTGTCATACAAACAAAGAGCTCTCTCCCCATTAACCAAAACAGATTCAATGACAGCTGGTCGCTTCGAAGAATCTATGTCATCCTTTGAGGGCTCCGGGCTGTCAGATCTGGTTGTTATGCAAGCTGCATTCATGGGGAGGGGTCGGCGCTTACAATCACGAGAACTATGTTTAGGCGACCGACAGTGTTGGCACACATCCCTCTCTGTGTTTGCTGTATAGGAAGTTTTCCTTTCCGTGTTCTTGTGGGTTTGTCCATTGTTGGGTCTGTCATGGTGAGTTTTCATGTAGGGTGGCTTGGAGCTTGTATTACTATTGGAGCTGTTAGGCGCAGTCTGCCGAGCTGGATAGTCTGTATATCTCCGTCTGGAGGTCAGAGTCTCAGCCTGTGCATTCTGAAAGCGTTCTGATAAGGTAACTATGGTATTTAACCTCTCTGCCCCGTTTTCTACCAGAAATCGTCTCATCTCAGGGCTCATCATTTCTTTCAGTTGCTCCATTAGTATTAATTCTTGCAGTCCTTCGTAAGATTTCTCAAATGACGCGAGAGTGAGCCATTTCTGCAAATAAGCTTCCAGGCGAGCAGCATACTGGGTGTACGATTCTCCATTTTCCTTACGGAAATTTCTGAAACGTTTCCGGTAAGCTTCAGCATTCAATTCATACCGAGCTAAGAGGGCTTTCTTCAGACAATCGTAGTCATCCTGTTCATGGGGCGCCAGTTTTAGGAATACATCATAGCCAGCACCCCTGAGTCCTTGCGAGAGTTTCAGATTCCACCTCTTCCGGTCCAGCCCGAACGAAGAAGCGAACCTCTCGAAACGGTCCAAAAAGCTGTCCATGGAATCCTTTCCCTCCATAAATGGCTCCAGAGGGAAGGCCATCGGTCCCAGGTGTGGTGTAGAGAGAGCTGATGCACTATCAGATTGAAGGGGTGAGGGCGGAGAAGATGAAGTTTCGGAATTGCTCCCAGCTTCCTTGCTTTTTGAGAGAAGTTCCACATCCAGTTCCTTCATTTTCAGGGCATGTTGTCGTTCCTTCTCCTTCTCTTCTGCCGCTCTTATTTCACGATCCTTCTCCGCTTCTGCCGCTCTGATTTCACGATCTTTCTCCGCTTCTGCCGCTCTGATTTCCCTGTCCCTCTCCGCTTCTGCCTCTCTGATGCTCTTCATCTCTGAGGATACATAGTCTGCAAGCTCTTTTCCTGCAAGCCCCACCTCTTTTCCACTCTCAATTAACAAAGCTCTTACTTTTGCTGTCTCTGCCATTGCAATATTGGATCAAGTCGAATGAGCTTGAATAAACCTACTCACAAACCAATACAGGTAAAAGTAATACTGTCTAATATTAATAATATAGTGTATTACTGCCACAACAATAAAACAAAATTTTGCAACAACAACAATTTCAACCAATAGGATATCTCTTAGTTAAGTAGCTCAGTTAAATCTTGTATACAACTTAACTAAAAAATTGGACCATACACTAGAAGATCAGTCACCAGTTATATTTTGTGTACTATTCTATCTGTGCAATATACTGCATATAAGATCAAACCAGTTACATGCAAAGTGTACTGGGAAGCTGTATAAGATTACTTGATAACCAAACTATTAACCCAAGTTTGTTACCCAAAAGTAAAATGTATATTAGCAATAAATTACTTGTAGTCTAGGGAACATACAGATGCTATGAGTTCATCCGGGACGAGCAGTCCAGTTTGTGGCGACAGGGTAGAAGAAAGGATAGATAGAAGAATAAAAAGAGAGTACCAATCTCTTCCACAGTGTCTTTTGGCTCGCTGTAAGTAATAGTCTGACACTTGTAAGAAGAAATGTTTCAGGAGACTGAAACTTAAACTCTTCTCAGTTAAGCAAAGAAGCAAATCCCATCAAGGATCCTGAGAGTATGTTAGGTCTTCAGCCACACTTCCCCTGAGGTACTGATATGGCTCTAGAGACCCCCAGCTGGTAATTAAGATAATAATTATCAAAAACAGTTAACTACCAAGCAATACAGAACATATAGTGAAAGAAAGAAACAACAGTGAACTTCGTTTCTATGAATTTATGTATATTAGACCAAGCTAAATTGGTTACAGAAAAACACAAGGAAAAAAAAACCAATATATATATATATATATGTATACCGTTAATGTATACAGCACTGGGTAAATGGAGATAAAAATAGTCTACACAAAAGTTCTGTTTATATTAGGGTACCCTTTCACGATGTCTGATGTTTATGTCCTAATTTTAATCATTGACTGGTATGACCTAAGATCGATTAGTGTTTGGTCCTTTTTAAAAGTGCACTTATCATGAATGGGTTGCTGCTGTATGACGTCACACTATCACTGCAAGGTTTCTTCCCCCGGCCAAGTTGCTGGAATAATTCGTATCAAGTACTGCAAGGTTTCACTACACGACTGCGAGTTTCCCTTGCCTTTTGTCACCACCAGGGAGCTAGGAGATAATACAAAGGAACATTCTATTTAGCTCTCTGGTTAGAGGCATTAATTTGTCCTGAGTGTGGTCCATAAACCAGGCTCAGATATCATTGATATTATTACGTAAATGGCAAGGACCAATGTTGAGCGCCATTCTTCGAGCTGCAAACATATGATATTAATAGGGTAGGGGCATAGGCATACATATATTATCAACTGTTGTAAAGGCATTACAAAATCATACATTAAATACATGAATGCGATAATGGTTACAACCATTAACTAAAAGAAGCGGGCAGGGTAGCGCAAATGCTTTCTGTAAAACAACCTGAAGGACATCAAAGGCGTACAAAAATCATACAAAAAAAAAATCATATAACAGTAAACATATGGATTCCATAATGTATATACAACCATTACATGAAAGTATGAAATTGACTGAAAAGCAGTGCAAACATTAACTAATGTTAATTGCATATAATGAAATAATAATGAAAAGCAGTTCAAACATTCAATACAAATACTTGCATATAAGAAGATAATGCATTTCGCTCACCCGCATTGATTCCAAGATTGAATTTGGCTCAAAAACGGCATATACTATATATATAGCTAATTCTTTGGTATTCTGGTTTCTGACAGATTATATGCTTAGAAGTTTCCGCCGGGGCTTGCCAAATGTGAGTAAACTATATCCGATATATTCTTCCATATATACAGATAACAGTGGTCGCTGACCTCAGCTAAGTCGGGAATCCCTAAACTCCTGGTCACCCGGAAATCCCCGGCTACTGTGGTCTTCACCCGGTCACTGGAGATCCCCAACTATTTGGGTCATTGGGCGGAGTTCACCCCGGTCACTTGCCGGTATTCCCCGCTGATGGGCCATTCGTTGGGCGGGGTTCACCCCGGTCACTTGCCGGTATTCCCCGCTGATGGGCCATCGACAATGAACTGGAAAATCCCCGGTATCTTGGGTCATTCCTGGAGCATTAGAAAACAAGAGAGAGAGAGAGAGAGAGAGAGAGAGAGAGAGAGAGAGAGAGAGAGAGAGAGAAAGAAGAGGTCGGGCGAGGGATTTCGCGACATATGACATCGGGGAAAAAGGAAAAGAAGGGCAAACCTGAAGAATTACAGGAACCATACCACCCCCCAGTGTGTGAAGATGTCATCTGTAATGGTGTCACTATAAGATGTTTATATGATACCGGTTTAGATTACGATTCCGTTGTGAGTTCTCACCTGGTGCAGGCCGATCAATACACCACAGAAACAGTGGAGATTCAAACTGCAACCAAGGATGTAGCTACCATGACACTTCCCGTCGCCCGAATAAAAGTGAAAACGCGATATGTGGAAGGGATCATAAAAGCAGCAGTGATAAATGAGCCAATCTACCCTCTAATATTGGGGTGTAGATATGTCTTCTTGGGGAATCCCAAGAGACCTGTGATATTGGCAACAGTGCAGACCAGATCACAGTCAAAGAAGAAGGAGGATAATCCCATAAATACTCACCCAGATGAGATGAGGAAGGCACAGGCTGAGGACAAAACACTCAAGCCATGTTTCAAGAAGTTGCCCAAATCTCATACACCTCCAGGCAAGGGAGAGTTTTATATGAAGAACAAACTGATATATAGGAAGGCTGGATCTGAATCCAATGGTCACGGACAGCTGGTCCTTCCCACTTCATATAGGACTAAAGTGTTGGAACTAGGGCATGCGATTCCCTTCAGTGGTCATATGGGAATCAGCGCAACAGGACAGCGAATAGCTTGTCACTATTTCTGGCCAGGAATAACTGAAGATATCAAACGATATGTAAAATCCTGTCCAGAGTGCCAACGAGTAGCACCTAAACATTGGACTGCACCAGCAACTCTGGGGGAAATGCCCATAGTGGGAACACCCTTTGAGAGAGTTGCCGTGGATCTTGTGGGACCTCTCACCCGAACCAAGAGAAGGAACAGCTACATTCTGACTCTGGTGGACACTTGTTCTATGTGGGGAGAGGCAGTAGCCCTGTCATCGATTGATTCTAAACATGTGGCAGAGGCATTGCTCACAATTTTCACAAGGTTAGGCTTTCCCAATCAAATCTTGACTGATAATGGCTCTCAGTTCAAGGGGAAACTAACTGAAGAAGTTTTCAGGATCTTTCAGGCCAAACACTTCCATTGTAGTGTGTATCATCCCCAAGGGAACGGCCAAGTGGAAAGATTTAACGGCACATTGATGTCGATCCTGAGAAAGTTGGCACACGAAAAACCAGATACATGGGACCAGTACCTGCACGCCGCCCTCTTTGCTTATCGGGAGGTACCCCATAGTTCAACCGGTATGGCCTCGGCAACATTATTGTTTGGAAGGCCAATAAAAGGTCCACTTGAAGCTTTGTTAAGAACGTGGACTGATGAAAAGGCAGAGGAAAACATTACATCTTCATACCAATATGTGAATGAGCTGACCACTCGGTTGAAACTGGCTGGAAACTTGCCAATGAAAATTTGAAACAAGCCAGGAAGAAACATGCTGCCTATTATAACAGGAAGGCGAAAGACAGAGATTTGGCTGTGGGAGAGAAAGTACTACTTCTTTTGCCCGGGAGTCAGAATAAGTTACAAATTGGATGGCAGGGTCCATATACAGTTCTAGAGAAGGTGTCTAGAACAAATTATAAGATAGATAAGAAGGGGAAAGAAAAAATCTATCATGTGAATCTCCTGAAGAAATATTTGGAAAGAGAACATCAGGAAGAGACACACTTGTTGACCTTGTCCATCGCCATGGAGATGAAAAAGGAACCACTTTCATCATTTGAATATCCATTACACCCCTGTGAGACAGCAGCACAGGTGAAAATCAGTACACATTTAACGAAAACTCAGAAAGAGAGAGTGCAACAGGTTCTAAATAATCATGCAGAGGTGTTAACAGACCGACCAGGGCATACAAACCTATTGGAATATGATATGAAACTCATAGACTCCACACCTGTCTGTATGAAACCATATTCGATTCCGTTTGCTAAGGAAAAAGCTTTGAAGGAAGAGATAGACTATCTGTTGAAGGAAGGAATTATTTCGCACAGTGAGTCTTCGTATAGTTCCGGGGTGGTACTCTTAAGGAAGCCCTCTGGAGAACATAGACTCTGTATAGATTACAGGAGACTAAATGCTATTACAGAAGGACAGGTGGATCCATTGCCGGATACAAATCAGCTGTTTGCCAGACTAAATAAAGCTAAATATTTCTCAAAAGTGGATCTGAGTAAAGGATACTATCAGATTCCAGTAAAGCCTGAGGTTAGACCATACCTAGCTTTTAGTACCTCAGAAGGACACTATGAGTTTAATAGATTGCCATTTGGATTGAAGAATGCGCCTAGTGTCTTCTCTAGAATGATGAGAAAATTATTGGATCCTCTGAATAATCCCTGTATAACAAATTTTATGGATGATATCCTTATAGCAACAGAAACATTTGAGGAACACATTGACTCTCTGAACATGCTGTTTGATCGACTTAGGGAGGCAAATTTAACAGCCCGACCAACCAAATGTTGCGTTGGATGTAAAGAATTGGAATTTTTGGGACACACAGTTTATCAGGGAAACATGACCCCTGACCCAAAGAACTTAGAGAAACTACAGAAAGCCCCGAGACCACAAACCAAGAAGGACGTGAGATCCTTTGTCTCCTTATGTGGTTTCTACCAGAAGTATATCAAAAACTTTAATTCCATATGTGCACCGTTAACTGAATTGACACGTAAAGGACATCCAGATCGCATTACATGGACTCCACAATGTGAAATGACTTACCAAGAGTTGAAGGAAAAGCTCACAAGTAAACCCATTTTGAAATTACCTGACTTAAGTCAAGAATTCATAGTAAGGACGGATGCAAGTAATATTGGGCTGGGTGCAACTCTACTACAGAAATCAGATGCATTGGATGGGGAATTAAGCCCAGTGGCATATGCTAGCAGAAAGTTGAATAAAGCTGAAATCAACTACTCAACTAGCGAAAAAGAATGTCTTGCAGTAATATGGGCAATAAAGAAATTCAATATTTATCTATATGGGAAGGCATTTAAGTTGCAAACAGATCACAAACCTTTATCGTTTTTAGCACAGGCTAAGCATGAGAACTCTAGGTTACTCCGATGGTCTTTGCTTCTGGCTCCATATAATTTTAGCATTGAGTATATATCTGGAAAAACCAATTTGGGAGCGGATTTTTTAAGCCGCCATCCGTGTGATGAGAATCACCGTAAACCCCAGAAATAATAATAAATTTCTCTATGTGTATATAGAATAAAGGACTGACATATAATGTCTGTTTTAAGAGGGGAGGTGTCATGAAATATTCTAATCCACATATATAAATTATTAGGTAAATATGAAGCCTAACAAATAAAATTAATAAAGAGAAGAGCAATGGTAAAATAACAGTGCTGTCACAAAGAATGTACTCGAAATCCCCCTTGTTTTCTGCTTCGTCTGCAAATTGTAACGCTTTCACGTTGATATAAAAGCTTACTGTATTATTACCCGCCTTCTTCAATGAAACGTGTGCTGTATTTCTTGGAAAAACATTAAGAGGCAGACTGCGTAATGACCTAAATTTTAAATTCCATTCATGTCTTTTTCTACATTACGTTACCAAAACGAACGAACAGATGGACAAAAGGATAGCGAGAAGGGAGAGGCAGAAAGCCGAACATTAAACACGCGTCGCGCGATACACAATTACTACTATCACGCGTGTTAGGCTACAAGCACTAACTTTTTTTTTTTCAGACGGACAGTGATAAAATACACTACCCTTCCCCAGAGTTAGGTTTTAAAATCATAAAAAACGCTTATTAGGAAAGATAACAATAGATGGGTTTACGGTTGAAAACATAACAGTACCCAGACAGCATATCTTCGAAACAGGAGGTAGAAAATACATATTTTGAACGCAGCCACGTAGCTCCTTTAAATTTGTATTTTTGGGTTCCTTAGGGCTTGCTGACAAATAATATGTAAAACGTTACGCAAATAGTCCAGGAATTAATAAATTATACCCAAAATAAAATATTGGGGGTGCCTGACAGCATAAAATCATTTCTGCTCATAAGATTTTTTTTTTAACGTGTTTGAAAAAAATTTACGTTACAGAAATAGCCTACCATGTAAACTCCAAATTGATTGGAGCGCAACAAATGAAAGCCTAACCACGATTGGTCGGGCTATAAATACTATCTTGGTTGTTAGGGGAAACGGGGAAAGGTAACATTTTTTCAAACACTTGTCGAAACGGGGCTCATTGGTCAGACTCGCTGATATACACACTTGGGAGCGTTAGTTCGAAACCACTTGTTTAAAATAGCTTGAAAAAGCATCAGTGCGTTGAAGCCAGCTCATAATTGTGTTAAATAAAAGCCTGGAACATAGGCAGATGGAAATTTGTGCCAGAATTCATTGCTAATCAACGTATCTGTGTTTATTCGTATGAATTGTGGTAAGCTTGAACCATTCAATATCTTTTAATGAAAATTGAATGTGAATTGTTGATTTATGCCTGTATATATATGTGTAGTTCAGTGGCAAATGTGAGGTAAAGCCTGTAATGCTCCAGCCTGAACAGAGGGTGTCGGAGGGTAGTAAAACGGCATGGAATGGCCAAATAGTACACTGACACCTGGATGATTGATTAGACAGAAATAATGCTGGAAGTGCAGAGGCGTAGTGACCATTAAGGATGGTAATGCTGGTATAAAGTATTTCAGATGAAGCTGACTGTTGGCCTAACGCTCTGAACGCAATGTTTGTGATGTATTGTGATCAGTGTAAAAAGAAAATATAAATTAGTTATGAAGTAGAAGGTACATCCTTCTTGATTTCAGGGACAGTGGTCTTGATGGTACTGAGCAGCACCTAGTCAGAGCTTTGCTGAATCCAGTGTCGGTCAGCATACTCCTTGGTCCTTTTAGCTATCAGTGAGGTGTCTCCAGAGCCCAGAGGAGAATTCGAGCAGAGGAGTCCTTTCCTGCCGCCATCACGCCAGATAAGCTAACTTGGCCAGCTGAGCTCAACATTATGTCCCCTCATCTTGAACTGACTTTATAAAATTAACATTAAGAGGGGAATTTACTTGTCTTAAAATCAGGAACTGTGAACATCTCCAATACTAGTCCCTAAAGACAAACTATTGAAGTCATGATGACAAATACCAACAGAGCTTGAACAAAACAAAACCAGTATTACCTCATTTTACCACTACACAACTGACACACATAGAACATTTGTAATAATATATGTCACTACAATATTCATATTAAATACATTCTGTACATAACTTGTAATTTAAATTGATTGTGATTCCTGGTTCCCTTGTAGTTGAATCAGGACACATATTCATTCATGCCAGTAATGAATACATATTGTTATTTGAAAGTTTATCAGTGACTCTTTTAAGATATCTTTGTAGAGTGTTATATGTATGTGAGTGTCACAGTGTTGTCAAGAGTAGTGGATTAAATTAAATTGTTTATCTGTCTGTTGTTGTGACTTACACTTCATCATACACATACCCTAGACACATAACGTAGCATCACACTATTCCAGAATAATTCTGACTGAGATATATAGATATGTGGTAGCAAGTAAGGTTATCTATAATACACTCCTCTT
Source organism: Oreohelix idahoensis (assembly GCA_024509875.1). Lineage (NCBI taxonomy): Eukaryota > Metazoa > Mollusca > Gastropoda > Stylommatophora > Oreohelicidae > Oreohelix > Oreohelix idahoensis. The sequence continues at coordinate 39,939 of JAMPIV010002458.1, forward strand.
AATAGATATAGATACCTTCACAGCTGATCTCAGTCAGTACACTAAGTTCCCTATAAGTATTTATAACATCCCACTTCACCACATATATTGGGGTCTCGCTCTTGGGATTTTGAATCTTTAACTATTAAAAATATTGGGGGGGTAATTCACTTCAGGGAATATAAGAATTAAAAGGTATCCTTGGGTGGAATTAAATAAGGTTGAGCTCACGGTGCCTGTGTTGTCCATTAGATATATAGTTAGAAATTGAATTGTTGGGTAGACATTATAAAAAATTTACCTGATAGACAATGGCGGACCTGGCCAAATTTCGATCTGCTGCGGTTCAGACTGCAAAAGAGTTAGGATTAGATGGGCAAGCTATGGTTGCCTATGTCACGACGGAATGTGACAAATTTATTGAACGTGAAGAAAGAAGGTTTGAAGCCGAAAGAAAGTTAGAGGCTGACAAGGAAATTAAGAAGTTACAGTTTGAAGCTGAGGCTGAGACTAAGAGGTTGCAAGCTGAGGCTGAGACTAAGAGGTTGCAGATTGAGGCTGACAAAGAGGCTAAGAAATTGGAAGCAGAAAGAGAAGACAAAAGATTAGCTGCAGAAAGAGAAGAGAAGAAATTAGCTGCAGAAAGAGAAGAGAAGAAATTAGCTGCAGAAAGAGAAGAGAAGAAATTAGCTGCAGAAAGAGAAGAGAAGAGATTAGCTGCAGAGAGGGAAGCAGAAAAGGAGGAGAAGAGATTACAAAGGGAACATGAGTTACGACTAAGGGAGTTTGAGTTTCAAGGCCATGCTCCTGAAAATGGTGCCAGTCCCTTTGCCTCTGATGCTACGGTTACTCAGGGAGCCTCGACCTCAGCTATGAACTTTCATTTAGATCATTTTGTTGAGAAAGACGATGATATTGAGAGCTATATAAATAGGTACGAACTATTAGCTACCACGTATGGGTTAGAGAGAGAAAGGTGGAGCTTAAAGTTATCTCAGGGACTTCGTGGGGCAGCTTATGAAGTTTTTGCAAAAATGAGCAGAGGTGATCAGGAAAATTATGACATGCTAAAGCAGGCTCTTTTGTTAAGGTATGAAAAGAATGCAGAGTTTTACAGGAAAAAATTTAGGAATGCTAAACTACTGTCAGGTGAAACCTATCACCAGTTCTCTGCACGAATCGAGACATACTTGGAGAAATGGACTTCTCTGGGGAAAACCCAAGATCTTAAGGAAATGGTCCTTATAGAGCAACTAAGAGAGTCCATGGCTCCAGACCTGAGAAAGTTTCTCATGGAACAAGGTGCAGAGAGGCTGGAAGAGTTGCTAAATGTTGCTGAAAGGTATCAAGCAGCTCAAGCAGAGGTAACAGGTAATAAAAAGAAACAGGTGGACAACTTTAGGGCACCACAGAACTTTAATAAATTTGATCCTAAGGATCAAAATAAAGGTAAGCACCAATTTGATAGGCCACGGTATGAAAATAAAAATAAATTCCCACAATTCGATGAAAGGAAATATGATGAAAGAAAATCTTTCAACCAAGGAAAAAGGTGGTGTAAAAATTGTAAGATGAACAATCATGACACTGACCATTGTAGAAGGAAACCTCCTCATTTTGCTGCTATGACATCGGGGAAAAAGGAAAAGAAGGGCAAACCTGAAGAATTACAGGAACCATACCACCCCCCAGTGTGTGAAGATGTCATCTGTAATGGTGTCACTATAAGATGTTTATATGATACCGGTTTAGATTACGATTCCGTTGTGAGTTCTCACCTGGTGCAGGCCGATCAATACACCACAGAAACAGTGGAGATTCAAACTGCAACCAAGGATGTAGCTACCATGACACTTCCCGTCGCCCGAATAAAAGTGAAAACGCGATATGTGGAAGGGATCATAAAAGCAGCAGTGATAAATGAGCCAATCTACCCTCTAATATTGGGGTGTAGATATGTCTTCTTGGGGAATCCCAAGAGACCTGTGATATTGGCAACAGTGCAGACCAGATCACAGTCAAAGAAGGAGGAGGATAATCCCATAAATACTCACCCAGATGAGATGAGGAAGGCACAGGCTGAGGACAAAACACTCAAGCCATGTTTCAAGAAGTTGCCCAAATCTCATACACCTCCAGGCAAGGGAGAGTTTTATATGAAGAACAAACTGATATATAGGAAGGCTGGATCTGAATCCAATGGTCACGGACAGCTGGTCCTTCCCACTTCATATAGGACTAAAGTGTTGGAACTAGGGCATGCGATTCCCTTCAGTGGTCATATGGGAATCAGCGCAACAGGACAGCGAATAGCTTGTCACTATTTCTGGCCAGGAATAACTGAAGATATCAAACGATATGTAAAATCCTGTCCAGAGTGCCAACGAGTAGCACCTAAACATTGGACTGCACCAGCAACTCTGGGGGAAATGCCCATAGTGGGAACACCCTTTGAGAGAGTTGCCGTGGATCTTGTGGGACCTCTCACCCGAACCAAGAGAAGGAACAGCTACATTCTGACTCTGGTGGACACTTGTTCTATGTGGGGAGAGGCAGTAGCCCTGTCATCGATTGATTCTAAACATGTGGCAGAGGCATTGCTCACAATTTTCACAAGGTTAGGCTTTCCCAATCAAATCTTGACTGATAATGGCTCTCAGTTCAAGGGGAAACTAACTGAAGAAGTTTTCAGGATCTTTCAGGCCAAACACTTCCATTGTAGTGTGTATCATCCCCAAGGGAACGGCCAAGTGGAAAGATTTAACGGCACATTGATGTCGATCCTGAGAAAGTTGGCACACGAAAAACCAGATACATGGGACCAGTACCTGCACGCCGCCCTCTTTGCTTATCGGGAGGTACCCCATAGTTCAACCGGTATGGCCCCGGCAACATTATTGTTTGGAAGGCCAATAAAAGGTCCACTTGAAGCTTTGTTAAGAACGTGGACTGATGAAAAGGCAGAGGAAAACATTACATCTTCATACCAATATGTGAATGAGCTGACCACTCGGTTGAAAACTGGCTGGAAACTTGCCAATGAAAATTTGAAACAAGCCAGGAAGAAACATGCTGCCTATTATAACAGGAAGGCGAAAGACAGAGATTTGGCTGTGGGAGAGAAAGTACTACTTCTTTTGCCCGGGAGTCAGAATAAGTTACAAATTGGATGGCAGGGTCCATATACAGTTCTAGAGAAGGTGTCTAGAACAAATTATAAGATAGATAAGAAGGGGAAAGAAAAAATCTATCATGTGAATCTCCTGAAGAAATATTTGGAAAGAGAACATCAGGAAGAGACACACTTGTTGACCTTGTCCATCGCCATGGAGATGAAAAAGGAACCACTTTCATCATTTGAATATCCATTACACCCCTGTGAGACAGCAGCACAGGTGAAAATCAGTACACATTTAACGAAAACTCAGAAAGAGAGAGTGCAACAGGTTCTAAATAATCATGCAGAGGTGTTAACAGACCGACCAGGGCATACAAACCTATTGGAATATGATATGAAACTCATAGACTCCACACCTGTCTGTATGAAACCATATTCGATTCCGTTTGCTAAGGAAAAAGCTTTGAAGGAAGAGATAGACTATCTGTTGAAGGAAGGAATTATTTCGCACAGTGAGTCTTCGTATAGTTCCGGGGTGGTACTCTTAAGGAAGCCCTCTGGAGAACATAGACTCTGTATAGATTACAGGAGACTAAATGCTATTACAGAAGGACAGGTGGATCCATTGCCGGATACAAATCAGCTGTTTGCCAGACTAAATAAAGCTAAATATTTCTCAAAAGTGGATCTGAGTAAAGGATACTATCAGATTCCAGTAAAGCCTGAGGTTAGACCATACCTAGCTTTTAGTACCTCAGAAGGACACTATGAGTTTAATAGATTGCCATTTGGATTGAAGAATGCGCCTAGTGTCTTCTCTAGAATGATGAGAAAATTATTGGATCCTCTGAATAATCCCTGTATAACAAATTTTATGGATGATATCCTTATAGCAACAGAAACATTTGAGGAACACATTGACTCTCTGAACATGCTGTTTGATCGACTTAGGGAGGCAAATTTAACAGCCCGACCAACCAAATGTTGCGTTGGATGTAAAGAATTGGAATTTTTGGGACACACAGTTTATCAGGGAAACATGACCCCTGACCCAAAGAACTTAGAGAAACTACAGAAAGCCCCGAGACCACAAACCAAGAAGGACGTGAGATCCTTTGTCTCCTTATGTGGTTTCTACCAGAAGTATATCAAAAACTTTAATTCCATATGTGCACCGTTAACTGAATTGACACGTAAAGGACATCCAGATCGCATTACATGGACTCCACAATGTGAAATGACTTACCAAGAGTTGAAGGAAAAGCTCACAAGTAAACCCATTTTGAAATTACCTGACTTAAGTCAAGAATTCATAGTAAGGACGGATGCAAGTAATATTGGGCTGGGTGCAACTCTACTACAGAAATCAGATGCATTGGATGGGGAATTAAGCCCAGTGGCATATGCTAGCAGAAAGTTGAATAAAGCTGAAATCAACTACTCAACTAGCGAAAAAGAATGTCTTGCAGTAATATGGGCAATAAAGAAATTCAATATTTATCTATATGGGAAGGCATTTAAGTTGCAAACAGATCACAAACCTTTATCGTTTTTAGCACAGGCTAAGCATGAGAACTCTAGGTTACTCCGATGGTCTTTGCTTCTGGCTCCATATAATTTTAGCATTGAGTATATATCTGGAAAAACCAATTTGGGAGCGGATTTTTTAAGCCGCCATCCGTGTGATGAGAATCACCGTAAACCCCAGAAATAATAATAAATTTCTCTATGTGTATATAGAATAAAGGACTGACATATAATGTCTGTTTTAAGAGGGGAGGTGTCATGAAATATTCTAATCCACATATATAAATTATTAGGTAAATATGAAGCCTAACAAATAAAATTAATAAAGAGAAGAGCAATGGTAAAATAACAGTGCTGTCACAAAGAATGTACTCGAAATCCCCCTTGTTTTCTGCTTCGTCTGCAAATTGTAACGCTTTCACGTTGATATAAAAGCTTACTGTATTATTACCCGCCTTCTTCAATGAAACGTGTGCTGTATTTCTTGGAAAAACATTAAGAGGCAGACTGCGTAATGACCTAAATTTTAAATTCCATTCATGTCTTTTTCTACATTACGTTACCAAAACGAACGAACAGATGGACAAAAGGATAGCGAGAAGGGAGAGGCAGAAAGCCGAACATTAAACACGCGTCGCGCGATACACAATTACTACTATCACGCGTGTTAGGCTACAAGCACTAACTTTTTTTTTTCAGACGGACAGTGATAAAATACACTACCCTTCCCCAGAGTTAGGTTTTAAAATCATAAAAAACGCTTATTAGGAAAGATAACAATAGATGGGTTTACGGTTGAAAACATAACAGTACCCAGACAGCATATCTTCGAAACAGGAGGTAGAAAATACATATTTTGAACGCAGCCACGTAGCTCCTTTAAATTTGTATTTTTGGGTTCCTTAGGGCTTGCTGACAAATAATATGTAAAACGTTACGCAAATAGTCCAGGAATTAATAAATTATACCCAAAATAAAATATTGGGGGTGCCTGACAGCATAAAATCATTTCTGCTCATAAGATTTTTTATTAACGTGTTTGAAAAAAATTTACGTTACAGAAATAGCCTACCATGTAAACTCCAAATTGATTGGAGCGCAACAAATGAAAGCCTAACCACGATTGGTCGGGCTATAAATACTATCTTGGTTGTTAGGGGAAACGGGGAAAGGTAACATTTTTTCAAACACTTGTCGAAACGGGGCTCATTGGTCAGACTCGCTGATATACACACTTGGGAGCGTTAGTTCGAAACCACTTGTTTAAAATAGCTTGAAAAAGCATCAGTGCGTTGAAGCCAGCTCATAATTGTGTTAAATAAAAGCCTGGAACATAGGCAGATGGAAATTTGTGCCAGTTTGTGCCAGAATTCATTGCTAATCAACGTATCTGTGTTTATTCGTATGAATTGTGGTAAGCTTGAACCATTCAATATCTTTTAATGAAAATTGAATGTGAATTGTTGATTTATGCCTGTATATATATGTGTAGTTCAGTGGCAAATGTGAGGTAAAGCCTGTAATGCTCCAGCCTGAACAGAGGGTGTCGGAGGGTAGTAAAACGGCATGGAATGGCCAAATAGTACACTGACACCTGGATGATTGATTAGACAGAAATAATGCTGGAAGTGCAGAGGCGTAGTGACCATTAAGGATGGTAATGCTGGTATAAAGTATTTCAGATGAAGCTGACTGTTGGCCTAACGCTCTGAACGCAATGTTTGTGATGTATTGTGATCAGTGTAAAAAGAAAATATAAATTAGTTATGAAGTAGAAGGTACATCCTTCTTGATTTCAGGGACAGTGGTCTTGATGGTACTGAGCAGCACCTAGTCAGAGCTTTGCTGAATCCAGTGTCGGTCAGCATACTCCTTGGTCCTTTTAGCTATCAGTGAGGTGTCTCCAGAGCCCAGAGGAGAATTCGAGCAGAGGAGTCCTTTCCTGCCGCCATCACGCCAGATAAGCTAACTTGGCCAGCTGAGCTCAACATTATGTCCCCTCATCTTGAACTGACTTTATAAAATTAACATTAAGAGGGGAATTTACTTGTCTTAAAATCAGGAACTGTGAACATCTCCAATACTAGTCCCTAAAGACAAACTATTGAAGTCATGATGACAAATACCAACAGAGCTTGAACAAAACAAAACCAGTATTACCTCATTTTACCACTACACAACTGACACACATAGAACATTTGTAATAATATATGTCACTACAATATTCATATTAAATACATTCTGTACATAACTTGTAATTTAAATTGATTGTGATTCCTGGTTCCCTTGTAGTTGAATCAGGACACATATTCATTCATGCCAGTAATGAATACATATTGTTATTTGAAAGTTTATCAGTGACTCTTTTAAGATATCTTTGTAGAGTGTTATATGTATGTGAGTGTCACAGTGTTGTCAAGAGTAGTGGATTAAATTAAATTGTTTATCTGTCTGTTGTTGTGACTTACACTTCATCATACACATACCCTAGACACATAACGTAGCATCACACTATTCCAGAATAATTCTGACTGAGATATATAGATATGTGGTAGCAAGTAAGGTTATCTATAATACACTCCTCTTAATAGATATAGATACCTTCACAGCTGATCTCAGTCAGTACACTAAGTTCCCTATAAGTATTTATAACATCCCACTTCACCACACTGACCTCACATTCGTGTAAGATTTTAAAATATGTCGTAATATGTGGTGTCCGCATGTGTGCTATTCCTGTTTTCTCATTTGGATATGTACAAAACGTGGGGTAACTACTGCGTCTAACCTCCTTGCAGGAAACTTGCATAAAATAATTCATGTGATCTCGCATTGATCGTTTCTGTAGCAACTTGCTTTATATCATGAGTATGCCAGGCCAGGCATAACCTTACATTAGTCTTACGAATATGACTAATGATGGAGCATTAGTCATATTCTATCTTTGTCTTATCAAACATGTATGTGCTATTGGCTACATCAAACATGCATGTGCTATTGGCTACATCAAACATGTATGTGCTATTGGCTACATCAAACATTTATGTGCTATTGGCTACGTCAAACAATATTTTTTGCCAGAACTGGAAAGTCAAAAACTCCAGATTACCCAGGAGCTGTGTTAGGTAATAGAGCGGCTAACAGACACGCTATTTCTTCCAAACCGGACATCAGTAAATACTGACGGGAATAAAACCAGTATTCATCTTGTAGGTTATTTATTACCAAAAAAAAAAAAAAAACACACACACACAAAAATAACATGTCGTTTTAATTATCTTTTTAGATAAAACTGCTGAGTTCAAGGTCAACAATTGTAATAAATAAAAACAAATAACTCATCACCATTTTCCTTTTCGCTCCCCATGGAACAATCAGCCTCTCCTGCAGCCAGTCCTCTTGCAGGAAGCCGACACGAAGAAATCACATGTTCTAGCAGCGGGGGTTTATGTATCAATGTGTTTCACGTGATAAGGTTGCACAGCCTTATATTAGTCGCCTTGTACGACATGCTAGAGAAGCAGGATGCCTGTTCTTTCTTTGTCTCATTAGAAACCACCAGGAACTACCCGAAGCCTTCGCGATGTTAGTCAACAGATATTGGTGGCAAAGAAGAATGGTTGGCTCGGAACCTTGTAAAAAAGAACATGTGAATAAAATTAAAGAGGAAAAAAAAGATACACAGACAAGGGCTAAAGATAAATGCAGCATAAAAATGAATAAAAGCCATTTACATCTGTAACTAGCTGCCAAGGGAGTGTTTCACAATTTGAATTAGTAAAGCGATGTTAAAAACAACATCATTAAGACGAGTAATACAGGTGCGTTTAATTTACAAATTGAAGACAGAACATGGAGAAAATTAGGCATGCAACAGGTATACCGACCTCACGATGTGAAAATAATATAATGTTACTTATGTACCAAGACACGAGCACACTTTAAAGGGAGCCAAAGGTCATAGACTGATTTACTGACTTAGTGTAATTATAATTTTTTTGGTTTTAAATTAGGTGATACCTCCGTTACCATAGCTTTCACATTAAAAAAAAGAGAACACAACGGGAGATAACCCAATACCCCAACATTTTAAATTCACGTATCCATTTGGAGCTTGAGAAAAATAATCAAGGGGGGGGGGGGGGTAATTAAACTGTAACCTCACAAGCCACTGTATTTATACATCTAGGCGAAATAATCGATCCTTAATATAGTACACATGAGGATGATGATGTTGATGATGATTATTGTAGTAAAATCTGCGAGAATAATCGCTCATTTCAGTAAGATTTTAGTCATAAAATGATAATAAATAAACCTGCCCTATTGTGTCTGACGGTGATACTCTCACACGCCAGCATAGCGCTGAATTTTGTGCCGTGGACAGGCTTAGAACCGACCCCGCCGTTTAAACCTCCTCGCTTTCCTTGTGACGTACATTTTTAACATTTTGCCCGATCTGTGGCAAGACTTATAATTAACGATTTTGCGGAAGTGTGCCGCCAAACTACTGTCTGAATTAACGTAATATTTTGACTTTAACGCGTGTAATAAGTAGTAATCCTTACATTTTTTTGGTAGTGTAACACGAGAAAATACAAATATTTAACGCCTATTCAAATACCCGCCGAGCAAAACCCCGCTTCGCTTGACACGTTGCGCCATACATATATACACGCTGTGGCAAAGCCAACAGAGGCAAACACGCAGACAATTTTATTTCCTCCTCGCGGTAGTATTACTGACGTTACTAAAACAAGTAGTTATTTGAAAATACATGCTAGCGAGAGATGAGAAAGGGGGGAAAGATGGCCGTCTTGTGTAAAATTTTTATTTGACGATTGCCGGTGACAAAATTGAAAATCTTAACCATAATGAAACTGACCATAACAATCATATGGTAGTATAGCTTAGAGTCCACTGAGCAAGAATATGTTTTAAATAATATGGTAGTCCAAGTATTAGCCAAGTTATTGAGAAAATACTAAATGTCTACGGACGCGCGACCAGACAGACTGTTGTTCCTGCTTGTTTTTTTCATAACGTTAGTGGGGACGGCAGCTTAGAAAAGAGGCATTGAGGTAAATTCAAATTCGCTTGGGTATTAAGAGTATAGGAGGAGAGGGGAGCGGTAGGAAAATTGTTACCCAAAACTAACATCTTTTTGAATTGGCATAACTAAAGCAGACTGGCCAATCGACTACCAGACGCAGAGTTTGTTTGGAATTATTTTTGTTTTTCAAAAACTGCATTTGAATTCTGGTGGTCGCAAGCTTTCGATTGGCCAGTGCTAATAAATATTAGCAAAAGGCTTTCACTATTCATTGCCAGTTGAACAAAACTTTTCATTCAAATACGCTGAGATCAGCTATGTTAATTGTAAAATTAAATAAAGAAGTATTCACAGTCTGGACAGTGCAGAAGAAACTGAGGCCACTTCTTTGCAAGTCAGCGTCATTTGTTTATATTTCTTGAAAATGTGTGGTAAGAATGCTTTATGAATTTAATAGGTTTAATCCCACTGCCAAAGTTAGATACTGCTATTGGGAAAAGTGAAGGACGTGCCGGGAGCAGACATTGTTGAGTCCTCACATTGAAATGTATCAAACTGATGTATGTTGTCATGATTATGTTGTCATATTATTGCATTAGAATATATTAGTAAACCTCCGTGTTCCATGAACACTGTTCAACATGCCTGAAGCATTTATATTTAAAAAAGAAAAGAAGAGAAAATCACACCAAAGGAAATGTGGTTACTCCACATTATTTTATTGAGGAAAAATATGTAAACGTACAGTGGCGTATCTGCCATAGGGACCTGAGGTGTGGTCACAGCAAGGTGGGAGTCATGTAAAATTAGGGGCGAGTGCACCTGTAAGGCACGCGAGGCTGACCCCATATCACCGTAGGAAAATAATAAATATAAGAAGTGATCAGATATAAAAGGCCAGGGTGTTCTTTTGTTGCAGAGGTTTTATTTCCTGTTGCCATCCGGTAACAGGAAACCTGCTGAGTGAGAATAAAGCCATCAAGTCTCCGACCATTCGTTTATGCTGTCAAAAGATAACGGGAGGAGCTTGGGCATTTTGCGAGATTGATATTTTCTGCAACTTCATACTGTATTATCATTCTTCAAGGAATCCCAGGTGATGTGTTAAGCATCTGGGTATATCTGACACTTTCGTTTAATAAACACTGGTATTTCAAAATCATACTCAGGAAATTTATGGGGTATGATGAAATTACAGCCCCTCATACACAGTGACTCTCCCTCTTAGATGAATAAAGTGTAAGCTGTGAACATTCCAACAGGAAAGATATATATTGACTTTATAGTTAGTGGACAAAGAGTCCAGATATTTTAGTTGATCTTTTCTGTAAACTATCTTGTCCTCATTTTCAAAGACGTGTCCAAAAGATATGGCTGGACAGGCAGATTAAATTGTACCAAAAAAATATTCATTTTAAAGAAAAACGTAACCACTGGTTTTATTCACTTCCTCGTAGAAAATTAAAGTGTTTTTATGTTGTGTACCATCATTTCATTTCTCCCCTAGACACTAGGTACATCATAAACCAGACACTAGAGCCAAAATAGTGACCGTGTGAGATCTAGGGAGGTAGCGTTAGGTTCCCTGCACATAATTCATCATCATCATTTATAGAGTCAGGGGCCTACATGTGCTTGACCTCACACGGTTAATACATACACGGATTTCATTCTTTTAGGATACCATCATAACCTCCCCAGCAAATCAAACTTTGCTACAATTATGATGACGATATTACATAATCATTCCCTTTTCGAGGAGCCACCATGGTAGCTGGTTCCCTTGCAAGAAGCTTGGACTAAAGCTTTTATGTGTTCATGCATTATTCGTTTGTGCTGTAATTTGTTGTACATTGTGGTAAAGTGGGATGTTATAAATATTTATAGGGGACTTAGTGTACTGACTGAGATCAGCTGTGAAGGTATCTGTTTCTAATAAGTGTGGTGTATTACAGATGACCTTACTTTGCTACCACATTTATACCTCAGTCAGACTTATTCTGGAATATTGTGATGACTACGTTGAATGTCTAGGGTTATGATAATGATGAAGTGTATGTTTACAACCACCAACAGACAGACAAACAATTTAATTTAATCCACAATACTTTACAACACTGTGACACTCACATACATGGAACACTCTATAAGACTATCTTAATAAGTCAACTGTAACTTTCAAAAATATGTATTAATTCCTTTCAATAATAGATATCCTGATTCAACTACAAAGTGAACCAGGAATCACAATCAAATGTAATCACAAGTTGTATGTACACAATTTATAGATAGGATCTTTGTATTGACATATATTATTATTGCAATCTGTGTGTAAGTTGTGATGTAGGACTATGAGGTAATACTGGCTTTTCAAGCTAAGTTGTTGTTTGTCATCATGACTTCAAGTGTTTGTTTCTGGTGGAAATAATATTGGTAAGGTTCACAGTTTCTTTTGATTTGAAACAAATAAATGTCCCTCTTGAATTAAGGTAAAGTCACTTTTAGAGGGGGGTATACACAAGATTGAGCTGCTCTGGCCACGAACTCTTAACTTCTGTGTGGGCGGCAGGAAACAGTCTCCACTGCTCGCTTGCTTCACCGTTTTCTTGAGAAACAATACTGGTCGCTATCGTGACCAAGGAGTATGCTACCAGCCTCTGGGTTCAGCAAAACTCAGACCAGGTGCTGCTTCAATACGTTAGTACCACGGTCCCTGAAACAAGAAGGTTGTACCTCCTACTTCAGAACTAATTTATAATCTATTTCCACACTGAAGCACAATACATAACAAACACTGAGTTCAGCGCTGTAGGCCAACTGTTAGCTTCTCATGTAACAACATTCACCAGTATTCCTCTCCCTAATGGTTACAACGCCTCTGCAATTTCAGCTGTAATTCTTTCTATACAATAAGATAGGTGTCATAGTACTATTTGGCACTCCCATATATGCCTATGCAGTTATACTCCTCTCCGACAAGTTTTGTTCCTGGTGGAGCAATATCTAGGCTTTTCCTTATGTTTGCTACTGAACCACACACAATACATACATAAATTATCAATTCACATTCAATTTTCATCTAAAAGAGATCAAATATGTCTAGCTTACCACAATTCAAGGAAATATTAAACAAATACGTTGACTGGCGATGAGTTATGGCACAATTCCGATCTGCCTCTGTCCCAGGCTTTCATTAGAAAAATATGAACTGGATCTCAACGTACTTGCTTCTACACAGTTTAATCTCAAAAAGTGGCACTGAACCGACGCTCCTAATTGACTATATCAACTGGTCTAGCCAATGAGACCATGTTTACAAAAGCTTTTGAAAAAATTTACCCTTCCTACGTTTCCCTTAACAACCAAAAATAGTATTTGCAGTCGACTAATCATGTTTCGCCTTACATATAATTCTAACCAATCAAATCGGATTTAACGTAGTGGCCTCATTCCCCTAAAGCAGTATCCAAACATGAGCAAATATGATCTGGTGCTGTCAGACAACACCCCTATAATATTTTGGCTATAATTTGTTAATTACTAGACTATGTGCATAACACTTAACATATTCTTTGTCAGCAAGTCCTAAGGCACCCAAATATATAAATTTAATAGGGCTAAGTGGCTCCGTTCAAAATATGTATTCTAGGATAGTCGTGTATTTTTATTTTATTTTATTTTTAATCGATTTAGAACCGCCACCTGTCCTGCCTTTTCGACTGTTCTGTCAGTATAAAGTCAGGATTTCAGACGTAAAACAGTATTGTGTCATGTTTCCTAATAAGCATTAAACATGTTTTCAAAACCTAACCGTGTATTGGTAGTATTTTTTGTCACTGTTTATTTGAAAAAAAGTTAGTGCTTCATGCCTTACGCGTGGGATTGGCGTTACTATTAATCGCGAGACTGTGGTAGTATTGCATGCGTTCCTCCGTACATCTCTCTCTCTCTCTAAGGCCGTCTGTCTTTTCGTAGTGCATAAAATGACATTAATGTAATCTAGGTCATTACGCAGTGTGTCTATCTCAAGGTTTTCTAAGAAACACAGTACCGGTTTTATTTTTTTTGAAACGCGTGTAGTTGATGCAGTAGGCTTTACTAGTAAACGTGAAAGCGTTAACAATTATGCAGACGGAGCATAAAAAGGAGTTTTTCTTGTTCAGCCATTACGGCGGTATACACGCTGGCGTATGCCATTGAGAAAGCACTGGTCTTTCACCATTCTTCTTTCCTTTTATTGAATTAATTCGTTAGGCTTTACATTTACTTTTTAATTTAGATATGTGGATTTAGAATGTTTCACGACATACATGACGAAGTTATCAGCACTGGCAAAACCTCATATTAAACACCTCTTACGACACGTCAGAGGGAGATGTGGTCTATATTTTTTTCTTTCTTAAAAGTTACTGTGCAGTAAAGTACCTCGTATTTTCTTCTACAGCAGATGTTGGAAATGCCCACCATGGGCATCAAGACATGTCTGAACATGCTTATTCATATTGTCGAAGACCTTCTGCAGGGTTGTCAGTGGGATCTGTTGAATGTGGGTGGTGATTGCTATAACGGACAACTCTAACATCACAACTGCTACTCTAGTCTGCCATATATTCAAGTGCACAGTAACTTTTCGACACCATTGTATATATATATATATATATATATATATATATATATATATATATATATATATATTTATATATATTTATATATATTTATATATATTTATATATATATATATATATATATATATTGGGAGCCGCGCTGGTGTAATGGCTACGACGTTGTACTGGCGACCAGGTGTTCATGGTTCAAACCCGGCCGTCGGCGTTCGAAGAAATGTTTACGACCGGAAATTTGACTGAATAACCTGAACGGCTCCTGCACATAAATCCCGTGTGGATGGGAAGGAGCGAAGCTCCTGACCGGGTTGGAAGGAAAGTCCACTGACCCCCCAGCCTCGCAATGACATGTCATTGGGCCGAAAGAGCTGGAAAGCTCGAGTGCCGCTGGTTATAGGAAAAAAAAAATATATATATATACTCAAGACCAAAAGAAACGCACATATTAATTGTTCTGATTTTCAAACAAATAAAATAAAAAAAAAAGTTTAAATCGTCTTTAAACACAATTTTAGCAATGCAAGACGATACTGCCACGTGGAAAATTTGTGCTGCGGTGAGTTGTTTACGGCGTAGATGAGCAAACGCTCAAAATAAAAATTCATTACAGTTCGTGCATTTCATGATTTTTTTTATGCACGACTTTTGGTTGTCTGTTGTTCACCCAATTCTCTATAAAATGTGCGTAGAACCCATAAAAATGTCACACAGCAAAACGATGCCAGGGCAGCGGCGTTATGGCCAATTCTTTACGATTTCCAACTGCTGTGGAATGCCAGACCGGGGTCGGTCGGCGATGGTCCCTGTTGTTTGGTTTCGATGCAATAGACGATAAATCGAGGTATGGTGAACTTGAAATGCCTGGGACACCTCTCTAACTGATGCTCCACCTCTGAGCATTCCCACTGCTTGATTACGCTCGTCAATATTCAGTCTAGGCATCGTTTTGCTGTGTGAAATTTTTATGGGTTCTACGCGCATTTTATAGAGAATTGGGTGAACAACAGACAACCAAAATTCGTGCATGAAAAATCATGAAATGCACGAACTGTAATGAATTTTTATTCTGAGCGTTTGCTCATCTACGCCGTAAACAACTCACCGAAGCACAAATTTTCCACGTGCTGTATCGTCTTGCATTGCTAAAGTTGTGTTTGAAGACGATTTAAACTTGATTTTTTTATTTTATTTGTCTGAAAATCAGAACAATTAATATGTGCGTTTCTTTTGGTCTTGAGTATATATATATATATATATATATATATATATATATATATATATATATATATATCTATATATATATATATATATATATATATATATATATATATATATATATATATATATATATATATATATATATATATATATATATATTGTACTGAAGCACATTAAAAACGCACCACTATTATATATACTGATGCCGAGAAGCTGGAAAAAAAGGTGTGGGAATGGATTTTCCCCGTGTTTGTTATGAGGTAGAGAGCGAATGGCTGCTGGAATGGAAAGTGCATGATTCAACCCACGGGTTTGTGTACAGACTACATGAAAACAATGAAAGTTACACGTGCAACACGATTCCCAACAGCTATGACCCTGAAAATGTGTACGCGTTGTGGCAGTATACTCGGTATAAAAAGGCCGTTGAGACAAAGCACCCAGTACATGTGCTTGAAATGCCACGACTATCTGACAACAACCGCCAACGAGCCATTGGTATGTTGGAGACCGGAATGAGCTCGCGGGCCATTGCCAGATGGATGAATTGCCACCACAGCACTATTGTACGTCTCAATGAACGTTACGGAACCACTGGCAGTGCCCGGGATAGACTTCGGAGTGGCCAACCACGAGTTACTACCCCTGCACAAGATCGTCATATTGTGCTGAGTCACCTAAGGAATCGTTCTCTCCCGGCAAGTCAAACAGCAAGAACAATAGTGGGTAGACGTGGGCAAGTCTCTCGAATGACAGTCATACGACGACTCAGAGATACAGGCCTTACTGCAAGACGACCTTATGTTAGGCCAAACTTGACTCACAGACATCGTCAGCAGTGCCTGCAATGGGCAGAGCAACATGTCAGATGGACTAGACTGCAGTGGAATGCTGTCCTATTCACAGACGAGAGCAGATTCAACATATCCTTTGCTGATGGACGTATGCGGATTTGGCGACGGTGTGGAGAGCGCTTTGCAGATTGCTGTGTTCGTCAGCACAACCGATTTGGAAGTGGCAGTATTCACACTTGGGGAAGGTTCAGTTTTCACCATCGCTTGCCTCTTCACGTCTTCCGTGGAAATGTTAATGCTGTGACATATCGAGATGAGGTTCTGGATGCATTGGTTGCTCCTGCGTTCACAAATTATCCAGACTTGCAGCTTCTCCAGCAGGATAACGCACGTGCGCACACCTCATGCATTACGCAGCAATATCTTCAGCAGCAGAACATTGTGACGATTGATTGGCCTGCCCTATCACCAGACATGTCCCCTATAGAACATCTGTGGGACGAGCTTGTACGCAGAGTCTACAGGCAAGGTTCTCCAGCTAATCTGCAACAGCTCGAAGCTGCTCTTAAACGTGAATGGGACTTGATTCCCCGGAATTTCCTTCAGAGACTTGTGCGTTCCATGCGGAGCCGCTGCCAAGCTTGTTTACAAGCACGCGGTGGACATACCAGATACTGAGGATAGTGTGAATGAATTTTTTTATTGGTTGCATTTTTGGTTTTCTCCCTTGCCTGCACAGAATGCAATGAATTTCATAACAATCAAATGTACAAATTAATGACCAGCATGGATTCATAGGAAAATGAATAAAGATTCCAAATATGTAAACTTGTAAACACTTATATTTAAATTTCACACTCTGTACCTGGATTATACAGGTGGTGCGTTTTTAATGTGCTTCAGTATATATATATATATACAGTGGCGGCTTTCGTTAATGAGCTGTTGAGCTGCAGCACCCCCTGTAAAAAAAAGGACTGCATACTGTCTCTACTACATTATAATACATAATCCAGACAGACCAAAAAACAAAAAAAATTGAGGTTACACCGGAAGGGTTAAATAAAAAATAAAAAATTTTTTTTTATTCAACACCGTATTGCAGAAAGTGCTGCAAACGATAACAGTTAAAGTGACCTTGACCTCTTATAAGCCAATGCTTGTTATACACACAGCAAGAGGCCAGCTGCGATTGGGTTGAATTTATTTACAAGTGCTGCAACGGAACACAGCTCAAGTGCAATGAACTCTAATTAAAGGGAAGTTACAATGAAAATTTTAAACACGAG
This sequence comes from Oreohelix idahoensis, assembly GCA_024509875.1. Taxonomy (NCBI): domain Eukaryota; kingdom Metazoa; phylum Mollusca; class Gastropoda; order Stylommatophora; family Oreohelicidae; genus Oreohelix; species Oreohelix idahoensis. The sequence continues at coordinate 57,539 of JAMPIV010002458.1, forward strand.
AAATAGCAGCAAACATGTCTGTGTAACCTGGTTTGAGACTCGGGAAGTTGATTCGACCGACAAGGATTACTCATAGTTGCAGTAAACTTTTAAAATAACATTTCAGAACTTCTTATAACAGATTTTAGATGAGATAAGACACTAATCATTTGTGTCTGGGTTGATATTTTACATGGTGGTCACAATTTGTGAGTGATATGTATAGTATTTTAAATGAATGAACAGTGCAGCACCCCCAATGACAACCCCCTGGAACCGCCACTGTATATATATATATATATATATATATATATATATATATATATATATATATATATATATATATATATATATATATATATATATATATATATTATATATATATATATATATATATATATATATAATATGTGTGTGTATGTATGTATGTGTGTGTGTGGAGGGGAGGGGTGTTGTGCGTGTGTATGAATGTGTAGTTGTATGTGTGTGTGTGTTTGGGTTTGTGCCAAGGTTGTGGAGTCGACCAAAAAATTTGTCGACGCCGACTCCTGACATTTTAGAAGTTTGACTCCCGACACTGACTATAATTTTTATACTAGTCATATGGCATAAGATTATGCACTTATATGGGGTTAAAGGTATAAGTATGGTATACGTGTGAAAATGAGTACGTAGCTTTTATATATTATATTTTAACTATTCATTTATTCATAAAAAAGTGCAGTAAAGGATCGTGTTTACATGCCCATCGAGGTATATTGGGAATATGGTGATAGGCCCATATTTTCATGTATTCATTCACTCATTCATTAAAAAAAAAAAAAACAAACACGAAAATTCAAAAAGTATTTTAAAATATGAAAATTGTTATTTAAATTGAATTGGATCAGAAAAAAGTTCGCATCTAATAGGTCCGGCTTCATTGATGCAACTAAATCGAATTTGATTACTCTGAGGACAGAAAACAAACGCTCCACAGTGATTTGAGTGGGTGGTAACGCTGTGACACTCAAAGCAGCATCTTGAATGATCTGGGGGTCGCTGGGTATTACATATTGAGCGCTTAATTTATTGTTGTTTGACTAAGGCTACTGAGCTTCTTGCAGCCAATATCAGTTTGAAGACTCCTTGGTATTATCAACAATGTAGGTCTAGGATTTTCCTGTGGCTTTTCTGCCAATCCGAAACGTGCTGAAGTGAAGTCATGAGCTCAGTTTTTTTCCAACTTGTCTTGCATTTAAAGGATATCACACCTTGGTTCCAAGCCAGGAGGACAAAGCGCGTGCCATACTGTGCATTCCCCGCTATCCTAGGGGGCTCTCTAAATATGCAGAGCTAAAATACTGTGCTCTGGTCCTGGGCTCTCCCAAGGTCTCATCACGTCCTAGACAGAGCCACTTCTCAGGTCCTTCTGCTACCATGGGGTCCATAGTGAGATCCACCTGCATGCAGCCAACCAGACTTACGTCTGGGGCTCAAGGTCAAATCTCTCTACCTCTTTCAGTGCTAGATAATGTAATGATAAAGCACGATTCACATAATTCTTGCCTCTTCTAATTTATACAACAGGAGGCATTTTTGTTTGGTTTTTAATTCACTATTTCAAAAACTTCACAAGGTACTTTTTACTTCCGTCGCTTAAAATGTACAAAGTTAATAATAAACAACTACTTGAAATGTTATCTCAATTATTTTAAGCGCCCCCTCTTTTTGCATGGATCAAACGTGGATCAGGTCTCGTAAAATTTGGGTTCGAAGTCGGGACATTTTTTTTACCGACTCCGACTTCATCTCCACAGCCCTGGTTTGCGCGTAGCCTATATGTGAATGTGTGCGGACATATATGCATATGTGTATGTGGGTTTGCGCGGGCGCATGAATGTGTGGTGTTTGTTAAGTCTGTGAGAGAGAGTATCATATGGCTAGATAAAATAACAAGAAAACCGACCTGTGCAACAGAGAATCAAAGAAAAATCAATGTAGATGGGGAATCTGGCAACAATGCGTAAATTCAAATTAAAGAAAAGAAGAGAAAGCCAGAGAGAGGGAGAGAGAGAGACAAAGAGAGAGAGGGAGAGAGAGAGAGGAGGAAGGAGATATATACTTCAATGAAGCATGCACACGGAATGGTAAGAGACTGAAGACACAAGTTATTCAGGAACCCAGAGATCGTAAAACAAAAATAGAGAAACGTGATCGCCAACGCCTGGTGGCAAGGAGTTAGATGATAGTTGTCATTAATATTATTCTGTACTTTTCGCTCCTTTCGGAGTATGGAACCACCACTGCAACTGACCCTTCTGTCAGGAAACCTGCATCATAAACTTGTGTCGTGACAGCTACAGTTTATATAACAGTTTGTCTTACATGATGAGGTTGCTAGTCATAAGCACAACCTCATCATTGTGTGTGTGTGTGTGAGAGGAAAATGAACCAGCAGAGAAAAACAGACAACAGATAAGTACCGGTTATAGTTTGAAATTAGCTTTTATTTTAAGATCAGTGAATCCATCATCATCATCTTCTTCATCTGCTTCTTCTTCTTCTTGTAACATGCCTGCTGGCGTAGGTGTTCACGTTTCTCTACAACCTCATGTCCCTAGTACTGCTTATCAGTTCTGTTGCTGACTTCTTTCCATGCTATGACGTCAGACTGCCATGTATCTTCTCTTGTTATCTTCAGTACCAACATGATTTTATACGGCATTCAAAAGAAACTCTCTATGTCTTACTCTCACTCCGCTAGACCCTCTCTACACTAACTGCTCCAACGTTAAAAACTCTCCCCTTATGACGCAGGTGGGACCAAAGGCGGAGATCGACCATGAACTTTTGTCTCTCCGTGAAAGTTAATTAATGGCGAGAGAGGGCAAATGTAGATTATGTATCACATTAGCATCACACGTGACACACTGAGAGGTCATGCAGGTCATTGCCTTCCAAAGGTCATTTATGAAAAACAATATATTCTTAAAATAACTGCTGATTTTTAATTTCTGTTTTTTTTTTTGTGTTGCATTTTATAATTTACTTTCGCGTGTAGTTTCCGGGGGTGGGGGGGGGGGGGGGGGGGGGGGGGGGGGGGGGGAAGAGAACTCTGAGGAGATAAAGAAAGAATATGACCACTGATATCTCAGACATATAAAAGGTCACTAATATGAGATTGTCTATAGGCTGGCATCCTCATCATGTGAAACAAAGTGCTACAGAAACCATCTCGGCAAGAGCTTGTGTTTTAGCATAGGCCTCTTTAAAGGTGCCATCTGCGGTGGTGGCTGAATGTTATATAAGGAGTGAAAAAGAAGATGGAGACAATAATGATTATAGTTTACACTGGCTGGAGACGGCAATGATTATAGTTTACACTGGCTAGAGACGGCAATGATTATAGTTTACACTGGCTGGAGACGGCAATGATTATAGTTTACACTGGCTAGAGACGGCAATGATTATAGTTTACACTGTCTAGAGACAACAATGATTATAGTTTACACTGGCTAGAGACGGCAATGATTATAGTTTACACTGGCTAGAGACGGCAATGATTATAGTTTACACTGGCTAGAGACGGCAATGATTATAGTTTATACTGTCTAGAGACAACAATGATTATAGTTGACACTGGCTAGAGACGGCAATGATTATAGTTTTCACTGGCTAGAGACGGCAATGATTATAGTTTACACTGGCTAGAGACGGCAATGATTATAGTTTACACTGGCTAGAGACGACAATATTATAGTTTACACTGGCTAGAGACGACAATGATTATAGTTTACACTGTCTAGAGACAACAATGATTATAGTTGACACTGGCTAGAAACGGCAATGATTATAGTTTATACTGGTTAGAGACGACAATGATTATAGTTTACACTGGCTGGAGACGGCAATGATTATAGTTTACACTGGCTAGAGACGACAATGATTATAGTTTACACTGGCTAGAGATGACAATGATTATAGTTTACACTGGCTAGAGACGACAATGATTATAGTTTACACTGGCTAGAGACGACAATGATTATAGTTTACACTGGCTAGAGACGACAATGATTATAGTTTACACTGGCTAGAGACGACAATGATTATAGTTTACACTGGCTGGAGACGGCAATGATTATAGTTTACTCTGGCTAGAGACGACAATGATTATAGTTTACACTGGCTGGAGACGGCAATGATTATAGTTTACACTGGCTGGAGACGGCAATGATTATAGTTTACACTGGCTGGAGACGGCAATGATTATAGTTTACACTGGCTAGAGACGACAATGATTATAGTTTACACTGGCTAGAGACTACAATGAGTATAGTTTACACTGTCTAGAGACGACAATGATTATAGTTTACACTGGCTAGTGACGACAATGATTATAGTTTACACTGGCTGGAGACGACAATGATTATAGTTTACTCTGGCTGGAGACGGCAATGATTATAGTTTACACTGGCTAGAGACGACAATGATTATAGTTTACTCTGGCTAGAGACGACAATGAGTATAGTTTACACTGTCTAGAGACGACAATGATTATAATTTACACTGGCTAGAGACGGCAATGATTATAGTTTACACTGGCTAGAGACGGCAATGATTATATTTTACTCTGGCTAGAGACGACAATGATTATAGTTTACTCTGGCTAGAGACGACAATGATTATAGTTTACTCTGGCTAGAGACGGCAATGATTATAGTTTACATTGGCTAGAGACGACAATGATTATAGTTTACACTGGCTAGAGACAACAATGATTATAGTTTACACTGGCTAGAGACGACAATGATTATAGTTTACTCTGGCTAGAGACGGCAATGATTATAGTTTACACTGGCTAGAGACGACAATGATTATAGTTTACACTGGCTAGAGACGGCAATGATTATAGTTTTCACTGGCTAGAGACGGCAATGATTATAGTTTACACTGGCTAGAGACGGCAATGATTATAGTTTACACTGGCTAGAGACGACAATGATTATAGTTTACACTGGCTAGAGACGACAATGATTATAGTTTACTCTGGCTAGAGACGACAATGATTATAGTTTACACTGGCTGGAGACGGCAATGATTATAGTTTACTCTGGCTAGAGACGACAATGATTATAGTTTACACTGGCTGGAGACGGCAATGATTATAGTTTACACTGGCTGGAGACGGCAATGATTATAGTTTACACTGGCTGGAGACGGCAATGATTATAGTTTACACTGGCTAGAGACGACAATGATTATAGTTTACACTGGCTAGAGACTACAATGAGTATAGTTTACACTGTCTAGAGACGACAATGATTATAGTTTACACTGGCTGGAGACGACAATGATTATAGTTTACTCTGGCTGGAGACGGCAATGATTATAGTTTACACTGGCTGGAGACGACAATGATTATAGTTTACTCTGGCTGGAGACGGCAATGATTATAGTTTACACTGGCTAGAGTTGACAATGATTATAGTTTACTCTGGCTAGAGACGACAATGAGTATAGTTTACACTGTCTAGAGACGACAATGATTATAATTTACACTGGCTAGAGACGGCAATGATTATAGTTTACACTGGCTAGAGACGGCAATGATTATATTTTACTCTGGCTAGAGACGACAATGATTATAGTTTACACTGGCTAGAGACGACAATGATTATAGTTTACTCTGGCTAGAGACGGCAATGATTATAGTTTACACTGGCTAGAGACGACAATGATTATAGTTTACACTGGCTAGAGACAACAATGATTATAGTTTACACTGGCTAGAGACGACAATGATTATAGTTTACTCTGGCTAGAGACGGCAATGATTATAGTTTACACTGGCTAGAGACGACAATGATTATAGTTTACACTGGCTAGAGACAACAATGATTATAGTTTACACTGGCTAGAGACGACAATGATTATAGTTTACAGTGGCTAGAGACGGCAATGATTATAGTTTTCACTGGCTAGAGACGGCAATGATTATAGTTTACACTGGCTAGAGACGGCAATGATTATAGTTTACACTGGCTAGAGACGACAATGATTATAGTTTACACTGGCTAGAGATGACAATGATTATAGTTTACTCTGGCTAGAGACGACAATGATTATAGTTTACACTGGCTAGAGACAACAATGATTATAGTTTATACTGGCTAGAGACGACAATGATTATAGTTTACTCTGGCTAGAGACGACAATGATTATAGTTTACACTGGCTAGAGACGGCAATGATTACAGTTTACACTGGCTACAGACAACAATGATTATAGTTTACACTGGCTAGAGACGGCAATGATTATAGTTTATACTGGCTAGAGACGACAATGATTATAGTTTACACTGGCTAGAGACGACAATGATTATAGTTTACACTGGCTAGCGACGACAATGATTATAGTTTACACTGGCTAGAGACGGCAATGATTATAGTTTACTCTAGCTAGCATATATGAGCTTCCATAATAAGAGTACATTTCACATCTTACCTGTAGAAAATAGAGGACTTTTCAAATGTGACTATAGAAAATAAGAGGACATTTCAAATGTGACCTATAGAAAATAAGAAGACATTTCAAATGTGACCTATAGAAAATAAGAGGACATTTCAAAAGTGACTATAGAAAATAAGAGGACATTTCAAATGTAACCTATAGAAAATAAAAGAACATTTCACATGAGGCCTGTAGATAAAAAGGACAATTTCACATGTGACCTATAGTAAAAAGTGGGCATTCCAAATGTGACCTATAGAAAATAAGAGAACATTTCATATGTGGCCTGTAGAAAAAAGGACATTTCACATGTGACCTGTAGAAAATGAGGACATTTCACATGTGACCTATTAATAAAAAAAGCAAATTTCATATGTCGCCAGTAGAAAAAAGAGGACATTTCATATGTGACCACTAGAAAAAGAGGACACTTCATAAGTGACCTATGGAAAAAGAGGACATTGCATAAGTTACCTGCAGAAAAAAGAGGATATTTCATATGCTAGCTTCAAAAAAGGACATTTCATAGGTGAGCTTCCAAAAAAGAGGACAATTCATACGTAAGCTTCCAAAAAGAGGACATTTAATACGTGAGCTTCCAAAAATAGGACATTTCATATGTGACCTGTAGAAACAAGAGGATATTTCACTTGTGACCTATAGAAAATAAAAGCAAATTTCCTATGTTGCCAGTAGAAAAAGGACATGTCAAATGTGACCTGCAGAAAAAAAGAGAGGACATTTCATATGTGACCTGTAGAAAAAAAGAGGACACTTCATATATCACCTGTGGGAAAAGAGGACATTGCATACGTTACCTACGTTACCTGTAGAAAAAATGAGGACATTTCATACGCTAGCTTAAAAAAAGAGGATATTTCATATGTCAGCTTCCAAAAAGAGGACATTTCATATGTGAGCTTCCAAAAAAGAGGACATTTATGTGACCTGTAGAGAAAAAAGGGCATTTCATGTGTTACCTGTAACAGAAGAGGACATTTCATGTGACCTGAAGAAAAAGAAGACATTTCTTATGGTACCTGTAGAAAAAGAGGACATTTCAGATTTGATCTCCGCGCTAGTGTAGTGGTTACCACATTGCGCTAGTGATCGGGAGATCCCAGGTTCAAGCCCGGGCGAGAACATTTGAAGCAGTGTCGTCGACCGGGACTTGGACTGAAATAATTCGAGCCCTGGCGAAGACATATGAAGAAGTGTCGTCGACCAGGGATTGGAAAAACCTGAACGGCTCTTGAGCTCTAATGGGTACAGCCGAAGACGGCGAGTATCTGCCTGAATGGCGAGAGGACACCTGTCAGCGTACAGGGAAAAGGGATACTCATGTAATCAGTCCCAGATTAGACATACTAACCGGAGATTTCGCCTCGAGTAATAGCGAGCGTACGAAAAAAAAAATTGTGATCTGTAGAAAAAGGACATTTCATATGTGATCTGTAGAATTGCTACAGATGCCACGACTGCAAAACCACATAAGTGTGTTGTGCATGCTTCCTACTTGGGGTTACTGCCATTGTTTCCTCGTGCTATATACGAGGGAGGGAGTCTTGAAAACACGTGCACGTGTAAATGCGGCAACAAAACATTACATTGTTACGCGATACAGTTTTATAACAAACAACATTAATATTAATTACAGAATATCTTTTTATGTATAAAGTCCTTTCTAGCCACCAATCATTATTCAGACACTTCCCTGCTGTTCCGGTCATGCGCACTTTACTGTACATCGCGTGCTTTTTAACAGTGGCATGTGGTCAGCGTGTGATCACGGAAATCTTTGCTTCATGTTGTACTTCTGGTTCATCAGATGCAGACTTCTTCTCGAAGGACAACTTACGAGCGTTTTAAGGCATGAATGCCGTAGGGATGCCTCTTGTCACCATTATTCATCTTAGGTTACAAAAGCAGCGACATCAGCAAACAGAAATGGACATCAGTGGATTCAGACAAATCAGCACGACTTTCTAGATTTCGCCGTTGCTATGTGTTGCGTGCATATTTTGACGCACATATTACAAAAATCGATATGGCTATTTAATATGGAAAAGATATAGACATTCATTCATTTGTGTATGAAAATGCTGTCTATAGTAAAGCTAGATAACTCATGATTGATTTACACTTTTGATCATAGGAGTAATCGTTTTTGATATTGATTCGGCGCATGGATATGACACCCATGTCCGTACTTATTTGTTAGGGCCAGAAGATATATTAATTTGCTTATTATGTTTATGGCCTGAATTCATATGTATTACATATTATTAGTACAAGTAGAATCAGTCCTATATTGTATATTTTTGATGGGTAGGCAGGACTATATTCTTGTTATGCCGCTCTAGCGGAAGTATGAGTTGTCTTGACAAGTCGTGATGAGTTCCGAGGTACCGTTTACAATGGCGGTTACGCATTTTCCAGGGCTGGTAGATTCTTCAGTAAAAATGATTTACGAAGTGGTTTTTCTTCTGTAGGAGATTGTGTCTCTACTAGAGCTTGTGTTAGAGACTCTCCTAATGTACGGTACCATGTATGATTCGGACTCCAGGTAATTCCAGACCCTATTTTTGATGATCTCATGTCGGTTAGACCTAACTGGAATTTTGTGCTCCGCAACGCTAGGGTCACGTTTGTATCGACGAAGATGACGGGCTTCCATATAGCAGTTATGTCTACGTGAAGTAACTGGATTACTGTAGAACTGTTTGGAGGAACTTTAAGAAATTATTCTTATACATTTCAAATTAACTTTGGCTTAGATATACCCTCCTGTGAGTGAGTGAGCGACAACTCAGGAAGGCGGCCATGTTACATTCCTGTCATCATATTTTTGAATCACAGTCCAAAGAACGGGCATGTATCTTACTATTCGGACAGTGGCAAGGAGATCTCAATTTTGATAGAAACCCCTTCCATGGTTTCATAATATGATATAAACTGTGAACATAAAGCAACTTTAGTTACTTACCGATCCGCCTTCACTGACGCGCTTAGTCAGATAGGGGATGCGGCCATTATGTATCATGACATTGGAAGCTATTGATGTACTACCCATTATTTATGAATGTGTCATGACTTGGGATCTACTATGTATGCCTGCAAATTGATGTGTCAACCTGTACCCCTGATTTACTCGTTATGTCCCAGTGTGTGCGTCTAAATAAACTGTGTAAACAAAGATTCCAACAGTCTGCATTGGTGCCTTGTAGACACAAGTGAATGAGTGTTTAGATTGGTCAGAACACGAACAGTACACCATCCGCGTTAATCACACTCTACACTTCTACTCCATATCTACACCATCCTGCGTCGGTTGAATTGACCAAGTTTAGGGCCTGCTTCCCCTGGAGCCTTAGAGGGAAACTACTGCTTACAGCTGCCTTTGCCTTCCCTAACTCAGGACTAGGGTGAGTTACCCATTTACAGCTGGGTAGACTGGAGCATGCCTGATCTCAACAACTCTGTACACTACAATGGACATATACAGTAGTGACACCACAAACAACATGTTACAGTGATTGATAGTGGAGCTTTACAGAAGAAAGAGAATACACCACAACACTTCTTTACAGAAGATTACACAGCACTTTACAGTGGTGAGCCAGATTCCTGGGTCCAGCCTACGCAGTTTTGTTGTGTTGAGAATCACATTTTACAGTTGCAAGAACATTTGTTTGACCACATCAACACCAGTAGGACAGCTATACAATCAATGTCAGCTTGACCTGTTCTGACAAGTGTAGCAATATCTGGGTCAGCACTTGTTGACATTTGGCACAGTACAGTCAGGATTTTAAACTAGTGATTGTTTATCCTGCTGAAATAGAAGAGCAATGTTGAACTTAAAGTGCAAATTTCATCGTTGGATCTTCTTATGTGCTCAAAAAAAATTGAACAGTGTAACAGTTAGAAAGCAAATCTATTACTCAATAAAGTGGTAGTCTAATTTGTTAAAACTGAGCATACAGTACAATACATTACAACTGCAACACATTTCATTATATGATACACACATTGATGATTTATATGTATTTATGTTTATATATTATTTGTTTATATGTGTGATTGTTATGTGTTTGCGGGCCTGGATGGGAGGTGACTAGAACAGGAAATACCAAGTGATATTGGTCTTGTTCTGGCGTTCTATAGGGAGCAATTTCTTAATTGAAATTTGCATGCAACATAGTTTGCAAATATTTGGTTAGTTGTGACGACTGTTTCATATTTGTATTTGTAACATTTTTCTGTTCTTTATTTTTTGTTTGATTTGTTTGTATAATTGTAGGTCTCATCTTTCCTTTCATTTCAGTTCTTTACACCCTTATGTTTATACACTGTGGCGTTATTTGTCTTGTTATCTTATTGCAGTTATCATCACGGTTTCTGTGATCATTTTTTTTCATTTCTCCTATTTAATTTAATTTGATCTCTGCAAATGTTTTCAGATTGTCTTTTCTTGTTTGTCCTTTGTAATGTCTTTAGTTGACATATGACATAGGAGGTATAGTTGAATACACTTATATTATAGTACAGATCAATACTTTATGATTATTATTGTTATAAAACAAAGTGTACAAGACCTTTATAAGGTTTGTCTCCCAAAGTGATTGGTATAGGAAATATTATTTTCCACAGGTACTCAAGTGATCATTGATTACATTAAGGTATACAAGACCTTTATAAGGCTTGTCTCCCACAGTATTTGAGATATACAGTTATTGTTTTCCACAGGTACTCAAGTTATCATTGGTTATATTATAAACAAAATAACCATACAAGTTTTTCACTAAGACTAAGTCTATGGTATAGACTTGTCTCCCATTAAAGTGAAATAGGGTAATTTATTTACTTTTTCAGGTTTCTGATTTAAGAAGACAAGATGTCTACATTAGATTACTTTATTGCACAAGGAAAATCTCCCCTTGATAAGACTGGGGAAAGATCTTAGAACAATGTGGCTTTTGCTCAATTTGACAAAGCATTAGCTAGAGAGGATGAAATCTAAAAATTGCGTTTCTTGAAGAGTTTACATAGCAAGCTTGAAGAGAAAAAATGCTTTGCAGAAAGTGCAGAAAGAAAATGCTGAATGAAAAAGATCCAAGAAAATCAGTTGCATGCTGAAAGAAGAAAAACTTCGAGAAAATGTATTAGCTAGGAAAAAAAATTGAATGATCAAAACTGCTCAATACTTTGCTATGTCAATGTTAATTGCTGAAAACCAGATGAAGGAAAAAAGCTTTGATGCTACATTTCCAAAAAATGCCTTTGAAGTTAGAGAAAATTGAATTGGCTTACTGGGAAAAAAAATATTTGAAAAGATTCACTGCTTGATTTGTGAATCTTAAAGAAATAGAAGCTGAGAAACAAAAAGAGCAAGCTCTTTGGAGGGGGGGCTGATTCAAACAGAATAGAAACTTTTTAGAAAAAAGTTTGTGCTGAGTTGATTGACAGGAAGGTAAGAAAAGTTAAATGCTCTTAGAAGGGATGCTGTTGGAAATAAGAAAAAAAGCTGAAGAGCTTGCGTAGCCAGTCCCCCAGGTTTTTCCATAGAGATTAATGAAAGTCTGAAAATTAAGGAAAAGGAAATAATCAATCAAGTTAGAGAAAAAAAAATAGGGTGACAGAATCCGGCAGCTTTTTAATGGTTTTCTGAACATGTAAAGTGTTAATCCGACATTGTGAGAAAAAAAAAGTTCTAACATGAAACTTGCATTGTCATAAGACATATCTAAAGTCTGGAAAAACTCATAGAATGGTTTGAAATAAAAGGATGGTACACTTTTAGTCTTCCTTTGCTATTTATTGAATGTAGAAAACAGAATTAATAAAGTTACGAAAAAGCAAAGGATTTGTCTATGTAACTTGGAAATATGAATATTTGATTCAGAAGATGATTTGGAGGAAGAATATGGACTCAATAACTAACTTTCCTGGCATGATTTGGAAACTTAATAGAAAAAAAAGAAATAACTTTTGAAAAGGGGATAAAGCAGAAAAAAGTTGTCTGGAAGGCTTTGAGGGATAAAAGCTTAGTACAATTGTTAAGCTGACAATATGTTAATGTAGTCATCTAAAATTTCTTTCATACCTTCCAGATTCTGATTAACCAAGAGAGATGGAATGGGTTGGTATGATCCTGAGGAAAATAGGACTTCCCCAAAGGATGGCAATAACCTTGCAGACTGCAGCATGCAAGAGGGTGACCTAAAGATTTTTGCCATAATTGATAGATCTTCCTCAACATGTCAAAATCATTGCTGAAAAGCTTGAGTGGAAATACTTTTAAAATTCAGCTCTGGGCTTTGCGGCTTGACATCAAAGCCACAGCTTAAAAATTTAAGTTTGCAAATTAGATAAGGTAGGGTGATGTAGAGTCTGATTCATTATTTCTATTCCCAGGGTGTGAACAAGCGCTAGCTTGTGCTCCTTGGTTGATTACTAAATGAGAGATGCTCAAATCTTTTCACATGACTCTAAGATTGAACATTGAAAAATGTACTATTACCTGCTTAAACAAGACCTTTGACATAAGGCTTGAGAAAAGCGATTTGATTGATTGGGATAGTATTTTCCAGATTGAAATAGATCATTGCGTTGAAGAGGATTTACCTATCGGTTAAGCTTTACTTTTACAAACAAATAGTTTAGAAATTCAACATTAGTTTTGTCCAAAGGTAGTTTCAAGTTAGTAAATCATTGGTTATAAAAAAAAACCTTACAAGGTGAATTAGAAAGACTAAGTCTATGGTATAGACTTGTCAGTTAAAGTGTGAATAGGGTAATCAAATTTACTACTTTTTCAATACTCGCCCAAGTTTTGAAATTGGATAAGGAAAATCTCTTGATAAATGGAAAGACATATCTGCATGGGCTGTTGCTCAATATGACTAAATTAGCTGCAGAAGAGAGAAAAGAATGTTGAGGCCTCCCCTGGCTGAAAAAAAAAGTAAATAAGAGAAAGAAAGAAGAAAAAGCTGGCTTTGAACGAGAAACTTTACAGTGAGAAATTAAAGCAGCTGCTGCTGGAAGATAGAAACAGCTCTCTGGCTGAAGAAAAAAGATTAGAAAAAGAAGCTGATACTGCTGCTGAACTAAAGAAATTGCAGATGCAAGTGGAGGAAAGGAGATTTGATGAAACAGAAAAGAAAAAATTAGAAGTTGCAGCTGCAGCATGAACAAAAAAAATTAGAAGTTGCAGCTGAACAAAAAAAAAAAATTAAAAGCCCTGAACTCAAAAAAATTATCTGCCTGCTGCAGCTGAACAGAAAAGATTAGATAGAGAAGCTGAAGAGAGAAAAGCAATAGAGAACATGAGTTTGAATTAGAGGTAAAAATTGACAAGTCAAATGAGTAAATTAATCAGGCATCTGGTGGTAATGGTAAACCTTTTAATTATAAGGTCAAGGTGCCAGCGTTCAACTCTGCCAGTGATGATATAACATTCTGGCTTGATAGATTTGAACGTGCTTGTCGAGCTCATAATGTTGACAAATCACAGTATGTGCATCAGTTGTCTGAAAATTTAAAAGGGGAGTCTCTGACTAAGTTATCTTTGGTTGAAGAGGCCGACAAGGATAATTACGATGCTATTAGGGCAGCTTTGATAAAGAGATATCAGCTGTCAGAAGAAGGTTATCGTCTTTTGTTTAAAACAATGAGACCTGAGGTAGGTTTAGAATTCTCAGATTTCATTTCAAAAGCACGACTTACACTCTTACGATGGATTGAATTATCCAAAATAGAGAAAACATTTGATGGTCTTACGGATTTATTGCTAAGAGACAAGGTCATGTCTTCGGTAAATAAATCATTCCTAGAGTTCTTACATGAGCGTAAACCTAGTACATTAAAGCAAATGGAAGAATATTGTGACCAGTATGCCACGGCACACCCTGACATGATTCTTAGTAACTCGAACATCAAAGAGAGTATGCCAGTTGCTTCGGCAACAGAATATAATCAGAATTACTCACACAAATTCCAAGGAGCTAAAAATAAATTTGATAAAAAGGTTAATTGGAATAAGTATCAAAACCAAGATAACCACTCAAATCAGGGTTCTTCTTCGAAGAACTGGAATCGGGCTGATAGTCCTCGACACGCGAGGGGTACCCATAATTTTAGAAATTCTCGAAAAGGGAGTAGTTATAGGAACTACCCAAGTGCTTCATGGAGAGAAAAGAACCAATATTACAGGGATACTCAGTATAATGAGCGTGATGATTATGATCATGAATATTATGATTCAAACCCAAATAGGGGTTATAAAAGGGGAAATAATAATTATAGAGACAATTATAACCGAGGTAGATCACAACACAAAAGACATGGTAAATCTTATTACCAGGCTAACTCTGCACAACAGGAGTTCCACGACGCCGGTAATCAGAATAATGATAAAAAAGACTCCAATAGTGTAGCAAATTCCGCTTTCGATTTTGCTAGAGCATCTGAGTGTTCGCAATGCAAAACATTATTCGATCCAACCACAGTTTCTACTTTAAGCTGCGGTCACCCGCTTCCCGCTCTCCCTGCGTCAATCGCGCATAATGGAAGGGGTGCTCTTGTTTTCAATAGAGGCTTAATAGATGGTACTCCGGTATCAATTCTTTTCGATTCGGGGTGCACTACCATCGGAGTGAGGCAATCACTCGTAAATCCTTCTCGAGCTACAGGCGATGTAGTCAAATGTGTAACATTTGGTGGCACATTGGAGAAGTACTCCACTGCCATTATCAATATTGCTACGCCTTTCTTTACAGGAGAGGTGCAAGCATGTCTCTTGCCGAATCCGATCGCTGATCTTATCATCGGTCGCATTCATGGAGTGAAAGAATGCACTCCACAGCAAATTTCTAATTGGGAAAATGTTAATATGCAATCTGCCAATGCAGTAATCACTAGGGCTCAAGCTCTTAATATGCCACAATCTTCACATTCTGAAGATAATGATGCGCAGATCCAAGATGATCCCTTGGAGATTTCCCATGATTCCTTTATAAAACAGCAGGAAGATGATCCTACTCTAAAGAAATTCTTTACTCTGGCAACAAAAGGTGATCCGAATAAGGATACAAATCGTAAATCTTGGATTACGATGAAGAATGGCGTACTTGTACGTATGGTACAAGACTCCGCTAAGTCCATTCATTCTCAAATCCTTGTGCCTAAAAATATGAGAGTTAAAATCTTACAGCACGCTCATGATTCGCAGTGTGCTGGACATATGGGTTTTTCCCGTACTAAAGCTAGAGTTCTTGAATCTTTCTTTTGGCCTGCTGTGAATAAGGACATACGAATCTATTGTCGATCTTGTAAAGTATGTCAAGAGATTAAATCCAGAGGTCCACGCCATGATGCACCTATTCAGGCTGCAGACATTCCCATTCGACCATTTCAAAAAATGGCATTAGACATCATTGGTCCATTTAAGATAAAGTCTGCTAGAGGACACCAATTTATTTTGACGTGTGTTGATATGTGCACACGTTGGCCGGAGGCTGTTCCTCTAAAGAGCATAACTACTGCTGATGTCGCAGATGCTCTTTGGTTAATATTTTCTCGTCTGGGATTTCCAGCAGAAATATTATCCGACCATGGTACCCAACTCATATCGGATACCATGTCTCAAGTAATGTCGACTCTTAAGATAGAGAGATCGCTGAGTAGTATTTATCATCCTATGTCCAATGGGATGGTGGAACGTCTGAATAGAACTCTGAAAAACCTACTAGGTAAGATAACAGAAGATCATCCTCAGGATTGGGATAGGGTTTTACCCGCGGCTCTCTTTGCATATAGAGAGGTCGCCAACGAACATACAGGATTTTCTCCCTTTGAACTTGTCTTTGGCGCGAAACCGCGAGGTCCTATGTCCTTACTTCATGATCTTATAACTGCTGATAATATTGTCGATGACACAAAATCCTCTTATGAATATGTCATCGCACTTAGACACAAGATTATTGAAGCATGCAAATTGGCAACTGCTTCTTCTGAATTTGCGAAACAGAAGGCAAGGGAATTTGCCAATAAAAAGAGATGCTTGCGACAACTTTGTCCAGGTGACAAAGCATTTGTCTTGCTACCTTGTAGGGAAAATAGACTTCTTATTTCTTGGAAAGGTCCGTACGATATAATATCAAAAGTTTCCGATGTTGACTATATCGTCGATATTGACGGGAAGCGTAAAACCTTCCACATCAACATGCTCACGGAATTCCATGAACGTCCGGATTATTTACAACCTGTTTTCCAGGCAACGGACGATTTTCCAGTCCAACATGGACAGTACTCATCTCTGTCAGTAATACAGGATGAGGAAACGAGTTTCTCGGATGTAAATCTACCTTTTCCAATGATTCCTCTTCACTCTAATGAATCATGGAAAGATGTTGCAATTTTCCCGAATTATCTCCAGGAGAGCAGAAACAAGTTTCTACTATGTTAGAACAATTTCAGGATGTCCTTACTGACATTCCTGGTCAAACTGATGTCATTCAACATGACATTATTCTTACTGACCATAGTCCTATAAGAGTCAGACCGTATCCTATCCCGATACATTTTCAAGCACAGGTAGAGAAAGAGTTGGATGAGATGATAGAGTTAAAAATTATTGAACCATCCACATCAGCATATTCTTCGCCGATGGTTATTGTACGAAAAAAAGACAATAACATACGTCTTTGCGTGGATTATCGCAAATTGAACCAAGTGACGAAATTTGATGCTGAACCTATGCCTTTACTAGAAGAGCTACTTACGAGACTATCGAATTCTCATTTCTTTACTAAACTCGATTTGTCTAAGGGATATTGGCAAGTTCCATTATCCGAACACGCCAAACCGTTTACTGCTTTTTCGACGCCTAGGGGTCTATTCCAATGGAATTTCATGCCTTTCGGTCTTATGAACGCCCCTGCAACATTCGTACGCATGATGCGTCGAATCCTATCTCATCGCTCAGATGTCATTGCGTATCTTGATGACATCTGTCTTTTCAGTGATACTTGGAACGATCACTATAATGGGATAAATGAACTATTGTCTATCTTACGCGAGCATAACCTGACAGCGAAACCATCGAAAGCATGTATTGGTTTTAGCGAAATATCTTTCTTAGGACACCGTGTTGGTCATGGGTTCCTAAAAACAGAAGACCATAATACAAGTAAGATACTTAACATTTCTATTCCTAAGACTAAAAAGCAAGTGCGAAGTCTCTTAGGTCTAATACAATTTTATGGACGATTCATTCCGAATCTGTCCTCCATTATGTCACCTCTTTCTTCCTTGCTAAAGAAAGGGTCTCCTAATGTAGTCCATTGGACTCAAGAATGTCAATCCTCTTTGGATAAGGTTAAAACTATGTTTTCTACTTCACCTATCCTAGTATTGCCTTCTAAGGATAAGACATTTATTCTTCGTAGTGACGCTTCATCCACCTGGATTGGAGCAGCACTAATGCAAGAGTACTCTGGAACTCTGCATCCTGTGATGTATATTTCTCGTAAATTAAATGCCGCAGAGAAGAACTACTCGGTCCTAGACCGTGAATTATTGGCTATGGTTTGGTCAATCCTTAAACTGCAAAGATTTCTTCTTGGCGCGCATTTCATCGTGGAAACTGACCAGAAAGCTCTTACGGCTATTCAGAGTAAAAATCTGAAGAGCGCGAGATCAACGCGTTACGCAATTGCTCTGCAGCCATTTCATTTTTCGGTGCGAGCTATCCGTGGGTCAGAAAATGTGATGGCAGATATTTTGTCTAGATGCCCACATGATTCATAACTGTTAAATTATATACCTAACTTGGATACAGTTGTTCCTATGTTGAAATGTGTACACATAGGTAATATCATATATTGAGTATAACACTACTTAGCGGTTCATTGATATTTATTCACCGCTGATCTTTCAATGTTTTTTTTTTCGTCTTTGATGATCATGATGTTAAGATATCTTAGATGAAATTTATGTATAAACTAAAGTACAAATTGTGTCATTGCTAATATTGTAGTATGCGTTGGTGACACCTCTCTGGAAATATTTATACTTAGAGAAGTATTTTCTCTAGGGTCATAAAACGTATGCTTATCATCTGCGCATTGTTATTGGTGCGTTGTGAGCCTATTGTATGTTGCTCCTAGATGTATGTCAAAAAAAAAATTTATCATTTTTTTTTCCCCGAGGGGTGTGGTAATCTGTTGCGTGCATATTTTGACGCACATATTACAAAAATCGATATGGCTATTTAATATGGAAAAGATATAGACATTCATTCATTTGTGTATGAAAATGCTGTCTATAGTAAAGCTAGATAACTCATGATTGATTTACACTTTTGATCATAGGAGTAATCGTTCTTGATATTGATTCGGCGCATGGATATGACACCCATCTTCTTCTTCTTCTTCCATCCTTAGCCACCGACCGTCAAAGCAGTCAGTGGCCATTACGCCTAGTGGCGTCTTAGGGCAACAGCAGATAGGTTTTCTTTGTCATTGTTTCCCATCACGCCTATTGGCGTCTTTAGGGCAACGGCAAATCAATCCATTTGCTGTTGTTTCCGTAATCGAAGTGACTGGCAAACGGGTGATCAGCCCGTTGGTATATGACACCCATGTCCGTACTTATTTGTTAGGGCCAGAAGATATATTAATTTGCTTATTATGTTTATGGCCTGAATTCATATGTATTACATATTATTAGTACAAGTAGAATCAGTCCTATATTGTATATTTTTGATGGGTAGGCAGGACTATATTCTTGTTATGCCGCTCTAGCGGAAGTATGAGTTGTCTTGACAAGTCGTGATGAGTTCCGAGGTACCGTTTACAATGGCGGTTACGCATTTTCCAGGGCTGGTAGATTCTTCAGTAAAAATGATTTACGAAGTGGTTTTTCTTCTGTAGGAGATTGTGTCTCTACTAGAGCTTGTGTTAGAGACTCTCCTAATGTACGGTACCATGTATGATTCGGACTCCAGGTAATTCCAGACCCTATTTTTGATGATCTCATGTTGGTTAGACCTAGCTGGAATTTTGTGCTCCGCAACGCTAGGGTCACGTTTGTATCGACGAAGATGACGGGCTTCCATATAGCAGTTATGTCTACGTGAAGTAACTGGATTACTGTAGAACTGTTTGAAGGAACTTTAAGAAATTATTCTTATACATTTCAAATTAACGTTGGCTTAGATATACCCTCCTGTGAGTGAGTGAGCGACAACTCAGGAAGGCGGCCATGTTACATTCCTGTCATCATATTTTTGAATCACTGTCCAAAGAACGGGCATGTATCTTACTATTCGGACAGTGGCAAGGAGATCTCAATTTTGATAGAAACCCCTTCCATGGTTTCATAATATGATATAAACTGTGAACATAAAGCAACTTTAGTTACTTACCGATCCGCCTTCACTGACGCGCTTAGTCAGATAGGGGATGCGGCCATTATGTATCATGACATTGGAAGCTATTGATGTACTACCCATTATTTATGAATGTGTCATGACTTGGGATCTACTATGTATGCCTGCAAATTGATGTGTCAACCTGTACCCCTGATTTACTCGTTATGTCCCAGTGTGTGCGTCTAAATAAACTGTGTAAACAAAGATTCCAACAGTCTGCATTGGTGCCTTGTAGTCACAAGTGAATGAGTGTTTAGATTGGTCAGAACACGAACAGTACACCATCCGCGTTAATCACACTCTACACTTCTACTCCATATCTACACCATCCTGCGTCGGTTGAATTGACCAAGTTTAGGGCCTGCTTCCCCTGGAGCCTTAGAGGGAAACTACTGCTTACAGCTGCCTTTGCCTTCCCTAACTCAGGACTAGGGTGAGTTACCCATTTACAGCTGGGTAGACTGGAGCATGCCTGATCTCAACAACTCTGTACACTACAATGGACATATACAGTAGTGACACCACAAACAACATGTTACAGTGATTGATAGTGGAGCTTTACAGAAGAAAGAGAATACACCCCAACACTTCTTTACAGAAGATTACACAGCACTTTACACAATGACTTTTCTGTCCCATAATCGTAACCGCATGTACAGGCAAAATACTTGATGAGAGGCCACAGCTGTTAGTCTGGAAATACACAGGAAAAGATAAAGATTATGAGAAGAAGTGCAACAAATAAAAGCAAGACTGCACTTAAAGACACACCTCTACAAGATGTAGACACATCACTGTTGGCTACATTTGTGTCCTGCTCTCTGCATATATTCCTAGCCTCTCACGTGACCCTGCTCACATATCGTTCAGTGGATTTTCTTTTAAAATAATTCAGTTCTTATTCATCAGACACCTAACAATATAGCGGTTGTGTTTAATTTTTTAAAATTATTATACGCTTTTATTTAACTTCACTTTTATGTCACTTTCAAGTCACTTTCAAATCTTGTAATCAATTTTTCAATCATTTCCAGATGAACAATAGCTCTGAAACTTGGCATAGTTGTGTATTCCCGATGACAATACAATAATCAGTCAATTATTTAATAATTTAATATTGTAATTATGACATGAGTAATTAAAATTTTTCATTAAGAAATGTAAACAAATCAGGGGCCATAATCAAGTTAATTAAAAATTCAAGAGTACGTGGTGTTCTTTACATTTTTCTATGCGTAAAACAGGGCAGTACTCAAACAAGTGTCTCGTAAAATGAAGGGAAACAATCCAAATTATAAAATTATAAATCAAGGGAAAGTCGCGTTCGATCTCTAGATGGCCTTCAAATTGAAGAAATAGATTGCGCCAAATTAACAGGCACAAAGCCATGTAATATTGACGCTCTAAAAGAAATGGATCGCTTAAGAAATTTTAGACCAGATTTACAATAAGTAAAAATATTGTTTTATGTTTTGGTATGTCATAATTTTTTTAACACTAAAAAGAAGAAAATAAAAAATATTTAAAAAAAATATTTTAAACATACGCTTTTAATGCACTAAAAACCCCAAAATAATTTGTCAAGGAGTTTATAGCTTGCAGTCAAAAAATGTAACATCAAATTGACAAAAAGCGTGGAGCGCTGATTCTGCATGAAATTAACTTCTGCTTTATACTTCATTAGACACTTATGGATAAAATATATGATAAGCGCTTAAGCGCCCCACTCTTTTTGTCAATGTGATGTTATATTTTTTTACTGCAAGCTATAAACTCCTTGAAAAGTGTTTTTTGGGTTTTTAGTGCATTAAAAGCGTGTGTTTAAAATATTTTTATTTTTATTTTTTATTTTATTTTAGTTGTCCTGTGAACATCTTCACAATCTGAAATTTCTTACTACATAAACTGCTAGATTCAAGTTTCTTTATGTGTTGTTTTTTCTGTGTGGAATTTTTGCCTCGTTATAATGAGGCGTTTCACTCAACCTAGAAACAATCGATGAGTTATATGAAGGCGCATATCCAAATATACAAGTCAACGTGGTCTTCGAGTCTAGATTCACTATCAGTAATATTTGCAGTGTTCGTATAAAATAACGTAAACAAAGTAAGTTGGATCGCACGAATTTATTTGGCTGGCTACAATAGCGCTTTTCTCGAGCTTCCAAATACAGTAGAAAGTTCGATAAACCGAACTTATTGGGACCAGGGGTAGTTCGGATTTAAGACTCCTTTCGGATTTTTGAGCATATCAAAAGTACTGTTCTACAGACTAAAAAGGGATTTAGTAATTTAAAAAAAAAAACTGGATTGTCCTTAACGTATTTTGATTCATTGGTAACAGAAGAAATTGAACCTTCAATCACGTCATTTTCGAACGTCTTTTCTTTGCTGCCAGGTTTCTGCCTATGTTCAGCAAGTGTAGTTGATTTGGGCACAATTCATTTTATTGCTCGTATTTAGCCATCAGAGTCTTTACCGCTACAAAAGCCTCAGCATGCGAATGACTATCATCTGAATGAAGTGTCGATGCAAACTTTAAATTATTTATTTTTATCTGTTGGTTTTAATATCTGTTATTGCAGACTTTCCAACGCCGTAAATTTTGGCCAACACAGATGTGATTCTCCCTTTGAAAGCCTGTTTAAAATCTCAGTCTTCGATTCAAGTGTTTAAAGCGTCTGCTTCCTTTTATAAGACAAAGAAAACGCCATATCTACAATACGGTAAAATAGAACTATTTATACATAAGACAATCACACTCGCACTAAGTAAACTGACGAACTCACTTGATGAGTGTGAGAGTTATGAATAGGCGCTGTTCCTCAATGATCTCTCAAAGCTGCGCGTGTGTGTGCGCGCACCCAGATTAGGATCACATCGCAAATAGGAAACTGAACTGCGCATTAAAAATTAAATTAAAAAAAAACAAAACATGATGATAATAATAAAATCACCGTAGCCCATTGAAAAATACAAGTTTAGTGCGCTCAAGGCAATAATTGCACATCTTGAAATGTTTGGCGCAGATAGGCTATGAAAAAAAAAAGACGGACCATTGCTCTTCCGCTGCAGCCAAAGGAAACATGAGGGATATGTACAACAACACAAAGAAGCTAACAGGGAAATATAAGCAAACAAATGGCCTCACAAAAGATAAGAATGGAAAATTGCTTAGTAATATACAAGAACAAATGAAGAGACGGACAGAACATTTTGAGGAACTTCTCAATAGACCATCTCCAACTAATCCCCCAGACATTCAGCCAGCAGAAGAAGAGCTACAAATCAGCTGTGAATGACCAAGTAGAGAAGATATAAAGAAAGCCATAACGCTTCTGAAAGATGGAAAAGCAGCTGGTCCAGATTGCATTCCAGCAGAGGCCATCAAAACAGATATTGATACCTCTACAGAGATATTATACAAACTACTTGGCAAAGTCTGGGAGAGAGAGGAAATACCAGCAGAATGGAAGGAAGGTTATCTGGTCAAGTTGCATAAGATGGGAAATTTACAAGAGTGCACAAATTATAGAGGAATAATGTTACTATCAGTGCCAGCAAAAGTATTAAACAGAATCATCCTGGAGAGATTAAAAGAGTCCATAGACAAGCAACTGAGAGACGAACAAGCAGGTTTTCGACGAAATAGATCATGTACAGACCAGATAGCCACATTGAGAATAATAGTTGAACAAAGTCTGGAATGGAATTCACCGCTATACATTGGATTCGTGGACTATGAAAAGGCATTTGACAGTGTAGACAGAGAATCGCTTTGGAAATTGATGAGGCATTATGGAGCTCCTATGAAGATCATTAACTTAATAAAGAAGACATATGAAGACATGACATGCAGAGTTCTTCATGAAGGACAACTTACAGAACCGTTTAGGATTAGAACGGGAGTGAGACAAGGATGCCTCTTGTCTCCATTTCTTTTCTTACTAGCAATAGATTGGGTTATGATAACATCGACATCACACAACAGAAATGGAATCCAGTGGAATCTGACTAAACAGCTTGAGGATCTGGATTATGCTGATGACTTGGCTATTCTGTCCCATAACCATAATCAGATGCAAGAGAAAATGAAAATTCTCGATGAGAAGTCACAACAAGTGGGCCTGAAAATAAACAGGGAAAAGACAGATTATGAGAATAAATGGAAAAAATGATAACAAGGTTGAACTTGAAGAAACACCACTAAAGGATGCAAAATTGTACACATATCTTGGCAGTAATATAGACAAAGTTGGAGGGACAGACAGTGATATCAAAAAAAAAAAGAATACAAAAAGCAAGAGGAGCTTTCATTGCATTGGGAAACATATGGAGAACAAGAGAAATCAAGTCCAACACGAAAATAAGAATCTTCAACTCAAATGTCAAGTCAGTCCTATTGTATGGCTCTGAGACATGAAAACAACAAAAACAACAACCAAAAAGCTACCTACTTTTATAAACGGGTGCTTGCATAGAATAGAAGGACTGAAATGGTATGACAAAGTCACAAATGTAGAATTGATGACAAGAACCAGACAAGTGCCAGTGGAACAAGAGTTGAGAAGAAGACGCTGGCGATCGATAGGACACTGTCACGTAGGGTTTATATTCATTTAATTTCCTACATCTTCTTCCTATTCTTTCACCCGAATTATCTCTTTTATTATCTCTGTATTTCCTTTTTCCTGTATATTTTTCATCCATTCGTTTTGCGAATATTATTTTCATATAATTCGCAAACTTTACCTGTTTTCCTTTCTCTAAAACTGAGAATCGCACCTGGGTGGTATTGCGTACATGTCAGTCGCGCTGGTCGGACGATAGGCGTGAATTTACAGCATTCGCTAGACATTCGTCTGAGGGTCTCTGGCCTGGGGCGTGAAAATTCACCCGAGGGACATGGAAAGTAGACAGAGAGTCTGCATTTCAGTAAACGCATGAGGTTTTTCGTCAGGAAAAACCCGGCTTAGCGTGAAAATCCACTCCGCACTGCAGACGGTGGTCTGAGATTTGCAACTCATGCAAGCCCTCGGCCACTGATGGCTGTTACGTCACGCGATAAGCGGACGAAGGTGTTATACGGACAGGGGAGACTATTTCGCTTGGCGAAATAAGATTAGGATCCTGTGTCCGATTTTAAAGATATTGGCCAAGTTTGAAACTTTAATTTCATTCTCGCTCATAGACTCACAGTAGATAGGTTGCTCGTAAACAGAATAGCTGTTAGCGAAGATCTCAGTTTGTTTCGGCAAAATTGTCGAACTTCTAGACTTCCAGAAATATTTTCAGCATTTTTATTCTTAAGTTGTGCGACTACCTGTAATTCTGTGGTTGAGGTAATTAATATGATAGATATATAGATTTTGTGAGTGTTAAAGTGTTTAATCGCTTAATTCATTTTAATCTATTTCTTTAGCGCAGAAGAGAAATAAAGTGGTAGGCTATTATATTTTCTAGGGAAGCATTCAGTGGAAAGCAGAATAAAATTAAAATTTCTAGCTTATAACGGCAAGTGTAGCTATTTATGAATTTAATTTAACCGCTAATACTCAGTCGAGTGTATTTTTCTAAACTAACGTATAAACTCTAGAATCGAGCCTCATGAATGGTGACGGATACGCACGTGTTCCTAATTCATGAGGATTGCTGATTTTTACATATAACTTACGTCACGGGAAGTTTAAATGATAAGCAAAGCTCTCTGCTTGCAAGTTTAAATGTAAGTTAAAACCAGTACAGATTCTGTTTATTATATTATATGTGTTATTTTTCCTCCACACAGTGAAAGTTTTGGGGTGACCCTAACTTTACCAGCACCTAGTAGTAGTTTCCATACTTGTGAAGAAATAGACAGTCCTTATTTTGAACCACGTGGGTTTCTTAAGTACCACTGGTCTAAACAGTGCATATGCAACCCGAGTTAGCCAGAAATACTATATCCCAATAACGGGTTTTCAAAGACTGTAATGATAAATACTGGACCTTAGAGCCAGATCTTAATTTCTTCTAGAAAAACACTACGTAATCTTTCTGCCTGGTGGCGCGAAATACTTCAAGTATTAACTAACATTTCCCGACTATATATATATATATATTTTCTTTGTGGACAAATCTGTGGTGTGACTAAAGTGAATCCTATACTGAGGGAAGGCACCGACCTGACATTCATCATTTCTAGAAACCTACGCTATTGACACTGTGCTCTGCTGACTCCCGCGCCTGGAATAACTGTTAGGTGACTTAATCAGACAATTGAACAAATTTGCACACCCAAGTAGTCGTTCCCGGAGACTCCGAGTTAAATACGTCTTTTGGAACTGGGGACTTCTTGGCAGAAGACTGCATTTTTTTGAGTCTGTGTGAAAATCTAAAATCAGTGTGTTCCAAGAGGCAGCGAGCAAAGTCGTGAGTACCTGTATGAGAGGCCATGGCGGAATGAATGAGTGTACGCTGGTTTGAGTGATATTTTCACTATTATATCTTTGACACCCTGTTGCTGTCCTATTTGTTTTTTTCAATCTGCATAATTTGTTGCTAAGGCTAGAGTTCTTGTGTTTTTGTCTTAGGTTAAATCAGATTTTTTTCAAACTCTGTGCATATAATTACGAGATAAAACAAAGAAAACTCTTAGACTCAAACCCTATGTATCTGTGACTCGGGCGCCATCATCTGTT
The DNA here is from genome assembly GCA_024509875.1 of Oreohelix idahoensis. Taxonomy (NCBI): domain Eukaryota; kingdom Metazoa; phylum Mollusca; class Gastropoda; order Stylommatophora; family Oreohelicidae; genus Oreohelix; species Oreohelix idahoensis. The sequence continues at coordinate 84,124 of JAMPIV010002458.1, forward strand.
CTCTTAACGGGGCCGGGCTAAACCTAGAGTTAACACTATAACGGGGCTATCATCCTTGCAACATTTCCTTGAATTTTTATGACTATGTGTATATGTATTTTCCTTGATGTACTTTCTTTGATGTTGTGAGCCGATTTTTTCCTGATATTAAAATCGCTCTTGAACTTAATAATAGTGTTTGGTCAGCTCGTTCTAGATATATATGTATCATTGTTATAGTTTTCCCACGTCTGTGTGTTTACCTGTCGTCACGTGTATGTGCGTGCCTGTGAGTGATAGAAATATACGTAATATGTATATTGGTGTAGTCTGTCTGACACTGTAACAACTGTTGTAGAAGATAGGTGAGAGAGAGAAGAATTCTTTTCGCTTTCAGAGACAGCCACTATATCAAAATCTATCAGCTCACGTGTGTGGAAATTCTATTACCTTTCACTAACTCTCACTGAGTCTATCACCTATTCAAACCTATTCAGAAGGGACCAAACCTAGTCTTAATTCTCCTATCGAAAATCTACGACAAATGGTCGCTCGTTACCGGGAATTGAACCCAAAATCCTAAGGCGATACGACAAATGGGTTCTCGTCCGTAGGATTTTTGAACTTAGAATAGGAAGACGAGTACGACAAATGTGGACTCGTCTATCTGGATTTTGAACTTAAGATTCTGTATTCTGATATAGAGTAAGAGTGTGATGTCTTGTGACTGTGTATCTTTTAAAAAAATATTACCCCCTAGACTAGCGATCTGTTTACGGGCGTGCTGACCTCACAAACTAATAAGTTTTTTTTTCCACAGCATCTTTGAATAATATACATTTTGGTTACAGGTTGATTTTGTCGGGATATATGTTAACTGCTGATTGTAATACTAAATGCTGGTAAAGTGGTGAGTGTATAACATTCACTGGGTACTGAGGCAGAACGGCGTTTGAACTAAGTTAAGGAGTGTGTTTCTGACTTTTTATCCAGATTAATTCCCTCCCTTACCCGATCTGACTTTAGGGGCGAACTTATACTGGATTTTTAAAAAAATTAAGGGATTATTTTTCTCTTTACTTTTTGCAATATTCTTTTGCTTTTCCACTGTAGCAACTTATTTTTCAGTTGTAATCTTAACTACCATTTATTTGGCGTAGTCGTGTTTTGCATTGAGTGCTTTATTGCCGATAATAGCAGCGATAGTTAGATTTTATTTTGGAGGAGGTATCCCAGGGTTAAATATATCATCTTTTGATTTTTTTTGGTAATTTTTTTCTCGTAAGTGGTAGGAACCAGGTTATTCTTTTTCCTATTTTCTTTCTCCAACAGTCTCAGCCACTGACATAATATGGCCGAGAGGGCAAAGCTTAGACAACTTCTCAGGGACGAAGCGAGAGAGGAGGGACTGGAAGGAGAAGAAGCGAAAGCATTTGTCAGAGACGAACTTGAGAGATATGATGCGGAGAGGAAAGCGGAAGCTGAAAAAGCTTTACAGCAGAAGAAGATGGATGAAGAAATGGAAATCGCAGGGGCGAACGAACGAGAGGAAGGAGAGAGAGAGGAAATGAGAAGGAGAGACAGCATGAGAAGGAGAGAAGAGAGACAGCATGAGTTAGCTCTTAAAACTCTGGAATTCCAAAGTCGTGGTGCTGCCTCTACCTCCAGCAATGGAGAGTCTTCTCCTCATTCTTCCTTAACTGACCCTGCTAACACTCAATCTCTTCAACTAAAGGCTATGTCTTTCACTCTTGAATCTTTTCCTTGTCCAAATGAGAAGATTGACACATGGTTAGAAAAATTTGAGAAAATTGCAACTCTGTACGGGTTAGAGAGGTCGCGTTGGAATATGAAACTTTCCCAGGCCCTAAAAGGTTCTGCTTATGATGTTTATTCTAAGCTGGAAAGTAGCCAACAAGACGACTACGATGTGTTGAAGAAAGCGTTACTGGAGCGCTTTGAAATGAACGCTCGCAAGTTTTTGCAACTGTTTCGCAACAGCCGGAAAGAGAATTCTGAAACTTTTCACCAGTTCTCATCTCGTCTTAAGGGATATCTAACAAAGTGCCTTGAGCTTTCGCAGCTCCCCTCTACCTATGAAGGTCTTGAGGAACTTGTTCTAACTGAACAAATAAAGAACACTTTGTCTGCAGATACCCGGAGATTTCTCGCTGAGCAGGGGGCAGAAAAACTTGAAGACATTTTGGAAAAGTCTGAGCGTTATCATAATGCGCTGGCTGAACTACCGGCCACAAAGCGGAAACCGACAGAGGAGCATTTTCGAAAACATAACCTAGAGCAATCTTCTCAGGCTTCTAACCAAAATAACCACAGAGAAACTGGACCTCAAAACCCCCCTCCTGAAAAATCCAAGTTCTACAAGAACAAGTACCCCAACCACCCCAAACAGTCTAATCAACCCGACCGCCCTACATGGCAGCGTAGCCAGAAAGGACAAGGTGGCAAAGGGAGAACCCCTGAGCACGGGACATATGATCAGAGCGAGCACACCGAGCCGAAACGCATCGGATGCTTATTGACAGTCTCGCAAGGCGGAATTGTTGACAGTGATTCCAAACCTGTTGGGGATAGACCCTCAACGCGAGATATTGTTATTTTGAACGGATCTCAAAGTCTTTGCTTATTTGACACGGGGCTTTCTTATGATTGCATTGTTGCCAGAAACCTGGTTAAACCCGGTCAAGAGACAGGAGAGACCGTCAAACTTTGTGGAGTATCTAAGAGTGATGCACCTACAGCGCTTCCCATCGCACTGGTGGAGATACACTCTGACTTTGTCAGAGGCGTCATCAAAGCGGCTGTTATGGATGATCCCATCTACCCAGTCATACTTGGCGGGAGATACGTGTGTATTGGGAAACCGGAAGAGCCGATTGTGGCAGCAGTAACTATAAGAGGGCAAACCAAGAAGGAACGGGAGCCTGCGCCTAATTTGTTACCCATGGAACTTAAAGAAGCGCAATACAAGGACCCTACTTTGGCACCCTGCTTTAGAAAACTGCCCATGGCTAAGGAACCCAAACAGCACGGGGACATTTTTTCTGAGGATGGCGTACTTTATCGGAGAACGGGCAAGCCTGACCAAGGTTACAACCAGCTCCTAGTACCGAAACAGTACAGAAGCCAAATCCTAGAAATGGGGCACTCTCTTCCCTTTAGCGGACATATGGGACAGAACGCCACAAACCAACGTATAACCACTCATTATTGGTGGCCAGGAGTAAATACTGATATTATCAGATATGTCAAATCCTGTGCCCAGTGCCAACGTGTGCCACCCAAGCAACGGGCACCCCCAGTCCACATGGGTGAAATGCCAATAATGGGAACACCATTCGAACGGGTTGTGATCGACATTTTAGGGCCTTTCGAAAGGACTAAAAGAAGGAACAGGTTCATCCTGACCTTAGTCGATACATGCACTTTATGGGCAGAAGCTATCCCGCTAACATGCGCAGATGCCAAGCATGTCGCAGAAGCCCTCGTGCAGATTTTCACTCGGTTGGGATTCCCTCAGCAAGTGTTGACGGATAATGGATCTCCATACCGAAACCTGTTGATGGATGAGATCGTTAAGATCTTGAGGACCCAGCACATCCACACTAAGCCATATACTCCGGCCGGAAATGGGCTCGTGGAACGTGCTAATGGAAACCTCACCATGATGCTAAGTAAGCTGGCACAAGTGAAACCTGAAGATTGGGATCTCTGTATTCCTGCAGCATTATTTGGCTACAGAGAATCTCCTCATACTTCCACAGGATTTCCGCCAGCTACACTCTTATTCGGCAGACCCATTAAGGGCCCGCTTGAAGCCTTACTTCAGTCTCTGACAGACGAGAAGGCTGATGAGACAGTTGTCTCAGCCAGTAAATATGTGTCGGTTTTAAAGGAACGGTTGAAACTAGGGTGGGACCTAGCAACGACTAACTTTAAGCGAGCACGCACCAAGCACGCTAACCGATACAGGAAAGTCGCGGAAGAGAGAGAACTGGAAGCAGGAGAGAGAGTTTTGGTGTTGCTCCCTACCGAGAACAACCAACTGAAGATCGGATGGCAAGGGCCGTTTACCGTCCTGAAAAAGATTTCTAAGGCTAACTACCAGATCTCTATTGAAGGAAAGGAGAAGGTTTTCCATTTAAATCTCTTAAAGAGATACTTGGAAAAACCAGTGCCAACCTCCGACCATCTACTGACGATCGCCAAAACTGACGAAGATGACGATAGTGGCAGGGATATTCCACCACTATCACAGGAAATCTTTCAAAAATGTCAGAAGCGGCGACGCTCTTTCAAGCGCACATATGAGACATTCCAGGGGAAGGAAACTTTGAGGAGTGGACTTGAGTAGGAATTGGACAGAGATGGAGGGGGAAGAGGAGAGGGAAGAAGACAGACACCCCGAAGCTACGGTTATAGGAAATTAAACTCCATAACGTAGACATGGAGTGCTTCCATATCTTAAAGGGGGGAGGCTCTGTCACGTAGGGTTTATATTCATTTAATTTCCTACATCTTCTTCCTATTCTTTCACCCGAATTATCTCTTTTATTATCTCTGTATTTCCTTTTTCCTGTATATTTTTCATCCATTCGTTTTGCGAATATTATTTTCATATAATTCGCAAACTTTACCTGTTTTCCTTTCTCTAAAACTGAGAATCGCACCTGGGTGGTATTGCGTACATGTCAGTCGCGCTGGTCGGACGATAGGCGTGAATTTACAGCATTCGCTAGACATTCGTCTGAGGGTCTCTGGCCTGGGGCGTGAAAATTCACCCGAGGGACATGGAAAGTAGACAGAGAGTCTGCATTTCAGTAAACGCATGAGGTTTTTCGTCAGGAAAAACCCGGCTTAGCGTGAAAATCCACTCCGCACTGCAGACGGTGGTCTGAGATTTGCAACTCATGCAAGCCCTCGGCCACTGATGGCTGTTACGTCACGCGATAAGCGGACGAAGGTGTTATACGGACAGGGGAGACTATTTCGCTTGGCGAAATAAGATTAGGATCCTGTGTCCGATTTTAAAGATATTGGCCAAGTTTGAAACTTTAATTTCATTCTCGCTCATAGACTCACAGTAGATAGGTTGCTCGTAAACAGAATAGCTGTTAGCGAAGATCTCAGTTTGTTTCGGCAAAATTGTCGAACTTCTAGACTTCCAGAAATATTTTCAGCATTTTTATTCTTAAGTTGTGCGACTACCTGTAATTCTGTGGTTGAGGTAATTAATATGATAGATATATAGATTTTGTGAGTGTTAAAGTGTTTAATCGCTTAATTCATTTTAATCTATTTCTTTAGCGCAGAAGAGAAATAAAGTGGTAGGCTATTATATTTTCTAGGGAAGCATTCAGTGGAAAGCAGAATAAAATTAAAATTTCTAGCTTATAACGGCAAGTGTAGCTATTTATGAATTTAATTTAACCGCTAATACTCAGTCGAGTGTATTTTTCTAAACTAACGTATAAACTCTAGAATCGAGCCTCATGAATGGTGACGGAATACGCACGTGTTCCTAATTCATGAGGATTGCTGATTTTTAAATATAACTTACGTCACGGGAAGTTTAAATGATAAGCAAAGCTCTCTGCTTGCAAGTTTAAATGTAAGTTAAAACCAGTACAGATTCTGTTTATTATATTATATGTGTTATTTTTCCTCCACACAGTGAAAGTTTTGGGGTGACCCTAACTTTACCAGCACCTAGTAGTAGTTTCCATACTTGTGAAGAAATAGACAGTCCTTATTTTGAACCACGTGGGTTTCTTAAGTACCACTGGTCTAAACAGTGCATATGCAACCCGAGTTAGCCAGAAATACTATATCCCAATAACGGGTTTTCAAAGACTGTAATGATAAATACTGGACCTTGGAGCCAGATCTTAATTTCTTCTAGAAAAACACTACGTAATCTTTCTGCCTGGTGGCGCGAAATACTTCAAGTATTAACTAACATTTCCCGACTATATATATATATATATATTTTCTTTGTGGACAAATCTGTGGTGTGACTAAAGTGAATCCTATACTGAGGGAAGGCACCGACCTGACATTCATCATTTCTAGAAACCTACGCTATTGACACTGTGCTCTGCTGACTCCCGCGCCTGGAATAACTGTTAGGTGACTTAATCAGACAATTGAACAAATTTGCACACCCAAGTAGTCGTTCCCGGAGACTCCGAGTTAAATACGTCTTTTGGAACTGGGGACTTCTTGGCAGAAGACTGCATTTTTTTGAGTCTGTGTGAAAATCTAAAATCAGTGTGTTCCAAGAGGCAGCGAGCAAAGTCGTGATTACCTGTATGAGAGGCCATGGCGGAATGAATGAGTGTACGCTGGTTTGAGTGATATTTTCACTATTATATCTTTGACACCCTGTTGCTGTCCTATTTGTTTTTTCAATCTGCATAATTTGTTGCTAAGGCTAGAGTTCTTGTGTTTTTGTCTTAGGTTAAATCAGATTTTTTTTCAAACTCTGTGCATATAATTACGAGATAAAACAAAGAAAACTCTTAGACTCAAACCCTATGTATCTGTGACTCGGGCGCCATCATCTGTTCTCTTAACGGGGCCGGGCTAAACCTAGAGTTAACACTATAACGGGGCTATCATCCTTGCAACATTTCCTTGAATTTTTATGACTATGTGTATATGTATTTTCCTTGATGTACTTTCTTTGATGTTGTGAGCCGATTTTTTCCTGATATTAAAATCGCTCTTGAACTTAATAATAGTGTTTGGTCAGCTCGTTCTAGATATATATGTATCATTGTTATAGTTTTCCCACGTCTGTGTGTTTACCTGTCGTCACGTGTATGTGCGTGCCTGTGAGTGATAGAAATATACGTAATATGTATATTGGTGTAGTCTGTCTGACACTGTAACAACTGTTGTAGAAGATAGGTGAGAGAGAGAAGAATTCTTTTCGCTTTCAGAGACAGCCACTATATCAAAATCTATCAGCTCACGTGTGTGGAAATTCTATTACCTTTCACTAACTCTCACTGAGTCTATCACCTATTCAAACCTATTCAGAAGGGACCAAACCTAGTCTTAATTCTCCTATCGAAAATCTACGACAGACACACATTGAGGAAACCTGTTGATAGCATTTCAAGGCAGTCCTTGTTCTGGAATCCACAGTGAAAGAGAGGCAGAGGTAGACCAAAAAACACATGGAGAAGAGAACTGGAAACAGAGGTGAAAATGATGAGGAAAACATGGAAAGAACTTGAGCGGATGGCACAGGACAGGAAGACTTGGCATGTGTTTGTTGAAGGCCTATGCTCCTTGGGGAGCTAAAGGGTATTGATTGATACTCCTAAGTTTCTGGTGCCAGCATAAAAAGAAACAATACTGGATCCTTCACATTAATGACTTTCGAATTATTGATGATCCGTGTTAATGAGGTCAAGAGCTATAACACCACCATATGTTTCCTCAGTCAGATCATATCAACTTGAGGAGCTCTCACTAGTCACATGATGGTGACGGAATTTGATGGATTTTGACGATAACGTGATAACATGCGACACGTGACATTCACAGCTACGAGATGCTCTACTTAATTCCTTACTTAGTCATTCCTCTCCTTCCGTGAGGTGTAGAGGTTTGGAAGAGAGAGCGCCACACTTTCCTATCAGCTGTCTTCATCCTGACCTGGCTCTATTCTAGTCCTCGACAATGCCCTACACGAACAGTTAAATGGTAAATAAGGATATAATTAAAAATAAGAGAAAAGGCACCCCCATATACATTACGGAACTTATGATGAAACACCGTAATTAAAAGCGCCAGAAAATGCATCCTGGAAGAAATAACAAATATAATGTACTATTATAGAATCAAGTACAATGTAAACTAATTGTAACCCAGTGTGCAAGAAATACCTCCTATTTCGTAGGCATGGACATAACACACACACAAAAACAAAACACAAAAACACACAAAAAACAAGTTACCCATCTTGGTTGTTGTTATTTTCTTCGATAGTCAGAACTCGACATTTAAAAAAAAAAATAGCATTTTCCCTCGATTTGGTGCGGCGCGTCTCGTTCAACCTAAATCGGTTATATTAGGGCGCATTTCCAAATATAAAAGACCTTTAGGTCTGATAACATGTTTGGAACTCGACATGTTGTTTAGCAACGGAACGCTCTACATTTTTGACAAGTGAAGTTCATTTATGATGGCATACACCAGTGCTTCTTAACCTTTTAGAGGTCTCGCACCCCTTTACAACATCTTAAGAAGTCTCGCACCCCCTTTACATCATCTTAAGAAGTCTCGCACCCCTTTACAGCATCCTAAGAAGTATCGCACCCCTTTACAGCATCCTAAGAAGTCTCGCACTCCTTTACAGCATTTTAAGATGTCTCAAACCGCTTTACTTCACCTTAAGAAGTCCAGCACCTCTTTATAACATCTTAAGAAGTCTACCACCGCTTTACAGCATCTTAAGAAGCCTCACATCCCTTTACAGCATCTTAAGAAGTCTCACACCCCTTTACAGCATCCTAAGAAGCCTCGCACCCCTTTACAGCATCTTAAGAAGTCCCGCACCCCTTTACAGCATCTTAAGAAGCCTCACACCCCTTTACAACATCTTAAGAAGCCTCACACCCCTTTACAGCATCTTAAGAAGTCTTGCACCCCTTCACAGCATCTTAAGAAGCCGCACACCCCTTTGCAGAATCCTAAGAAGCCTCGCACCCCTTTACAGCATCTTAAGAAACCTCACACCCCTTTACATCATCCTAAGAAGTCTCGCACCCCTTTACAACATCTTAAGAAGCCTCACACCCCTTTACAGCATCTTAAGAAGTCTCGCACCCCTTTACAGCTTCTTAAGAAGCCTCACACCCCTTTACAACATCTTAAGAAGCCTCACACCCCTTTACAACATCTTAAGAAGCCTCGCTTCCCTTTCAGCACATTAAGAAGCTTCGTACCCCATCACCTTCTAGCACGCAAGAAAAAAAAATAAACGTACGTTATGAGAAAATGTTTACGAAATGTGACTAAGCTTCGGTATCTAATTGTTGTCAGTGATCTACTTTGTGCAAAGCTGAGTTCTGAGTATTTATTCCGACTGTTTATGATGATTCGCCTTATAAAATATCTGGCACGCCTCGCACCCCCAGAAGGTGGGTCTCGCATCCCAAGGGGGTACATGCACCCCTTGTTAAAGAGCACTGGCATAAACATTCGGCGGCCCAGTGAAGTTCCCGGGGATTAAACAGATGACGGCCCAGTGTAGTTCACGGGGAATTAAACAGATGGCGGCCCGATGTAGTACCCGGGAATTAAACAGATGACGGCCCAGTGTAGTTCCCGGGGATTAAACAGATGGCGGCCCAGTTTAGTTCCCGGGTATTAAACAGATGGCGGCTCGATGTAGTTCGCGGGGAATTAAACAGATGACGGCCTAGCGCAGTTCCGGGGGATTAAACAGATAGCGGCCCGGTATAGTACCCGGGGATTAAACAGATGGCGGCCCGGTGTAGTTCCCGGGGATTAAACAGATGGCGGCCCAGTGTAGTTCACGGGGAATTAAACAGATGGCGGCCCGGTGTAGTTCTCGGGGATTAAACAGATGACGGCCGGTGTAGTTCACGGGGAATTAAACAGAAGATGGCCCAGTTTAGTTCCCGGGTATTAAACAGATGGCGGCCCGGTGTAGTTCCCGGGGATTAAACAGATGGCGGCCCAGTGTGATTGTCGGGGATTAAACAGAAGGCGGCCCAGTTTAGTTCACGGGGAATTAAACAGATGAGGGCCCAATGTAGTTCACAGGGAATTAAACAGATGACGGCCTAGTGTAGTTCCCTGGGAATTAAACAGATGACGGCCCAGCGCAGTTCCCAGGGAATTAAACAGATGACGGCCCAGTGTAGTTCACGGGGAATTAAACAGATGACGGCCCAGTTTAGTTCACGGGGATTAAACAGATGGCGGCCCAGCGCAGTTCCCAGGGTTTAAACAGATGACGGCTTTGTGTAGTTCCCAGGGATTAAACAGATGACGGTCTTGTGTAGTTCCCAGGGATTAAACAGATGACGGCCTAGCGTAGTTCCCGAGATTAAACAGATGACGGCGTAGTGTAGTTCCCAGGGATTAAACAGATGACGGCCTAGTGTAGTTCCCTGGGATTAAACAGATGACGGCCTAGTGTAGTTCCCAGGGATTGAACAGATGACGGCCTAGTGTAGTTCCCTGGGATTAAACAGATGACGGCCTAGTGTAGTTCCCAGGGATTAAACAGATGACGGCCTAGTGTAGTTCACGGGGAATTAAACAGATGACGGCCCAGTGTAGTTCACGAGGAATTAAACAGATGACGGCCCAATGTAGTTCAAGGGGAATTAAACAGATGACGGCCTAATGTAGTTCACGGGGAATTAAACAGATGACGGCCCAGCGCAGTTCCCAGGGAATTAAACAGATGACGGCTTAGTGTAGTTCCCAGGGATTAAACAGATGACGGCCTAGTGTAGTTCCCAGGGATTAAACAGATGACGGCCTAGCGTAGTTCCCAGAGATTAAACAGATGACGGCGTACTGTAGTTCCCAGGGATTAAACAGATGACGGCCTAGTGTACTTCCCTGGGATTAAACATATGATGGCTTAGTGTAGTTCCCTGGGATTAAACAGATGACGGCCTAGTGTAGTTCCCAGGGATTGAACAGATGACGGCCATGTGTAGTTCCCTGGGATTAAACAGATGTCGGCCTAGTGTAGTTCCCAGGGATTGAACAGATGACGGTCATGTGTAGTTCCCTGGGATTAAACAGGTGACGGCCTAGTGTAGTTCCCACAGATTAAACAGATGACGGCCTAGTGTAGTTCCCAGAGATTAAACAGATGACGGCCTAGTGTAGTTCCGAGGGATTAAACAGATGACGGCCAAGCGTAGTTCCCAGGGATTAAACAGATGACTTCCTAGTGTAGTTTCGAGGGATTAAACATATGACGGCCTAGCGTAGTTCCCAGGGATTAAACAGATGACGGCCTAGTGTAGTTCCCAGGGATTAAACAGATGACGGCCTAGTGTAGTTCCCAGGGATTAAACAGATGACGGCCTAGCATAGTTCCCAGGGATTAAACAGATGACGGCCAAGTGTAGTTTCCAGGGATTAAACAGATGACGGCCTAGCGTAGTTACAAGGTATGTCCAAAGAGACAATATGACTAATCCTCCATCATGGATTACATACAAGGTGGCTAATATAATTGTGCATGAGGCTGGCAACTTTATCATGTAAAACAAATCACTACAGAAACAACTGCTGCAGGAGCCTGTGAATTCTTGGTGAGGTTTAAGGAGATCAGCTACAGTGGTGGCTCCATGTTCCACCAGGCGAGAAAAAGAACATGATGTTGGTGACGAATCAGATGGCGAGAGTAGAATATAATTTCTAAAACGGTAGACACTATATACTTTTATTACAACCAATCAACGAGTGAACAGGATATCTTTCTTCCTTATATATATATAAAATATATAAAACCAGCTCTTATTTATGTTGTTAATTCTCATCAGCCTGTTTTTATCTTGTTTGTATGTGGTCTAGTACTGGCATGTTGTGCTACATTCGTTATTGCAGTGATAAAAATACCAAGTCATCCGTAACATTTAAATCACTTATTTGGATCTTTACAAATTTCATTATATAAACATCGCAGAATTAAAAACGATTCTCAACTCGACAAAGCCGCGATAACTGCAGAATAGGACACAAAAACAGAATGAATGTAGACTGCACATCCAGTTTTTCACATGTTTGTGAGTTTAGCAAAGTAATTCATTGCCGTTTTTTTTTCTCGTTTCCAAATCCCGACAACGTAATAAATTTTAAGTGTGACAGCGCTGTTTCTGCAAACAACGGACAGAGATAAGATGTAGCCGTAGCTCTTTTTTTAAAAACGATCCTAAACACATACGGGAACTGATTTAGAATATATATTTATAGTATTAAACATCCTTTTACATCGGGTGTCTGTTATAGTCTACATGTTAAGATTGTTACTGTCGCGAATTCACAGTTCAAGAGGTTGTGTGCTAGTCCTTACATCTGATTACGTTGAGTGTGTCCTGTGCTGTTTTTAATTATAAGTAAGAAACAAGGCCAGTATTCAAATAAAAGAAGATAACACACAACTTTGATCGGGTATCTCTAAGTTAAAACCTGATAAAAGTGTTTTGTCTGTGTGGTGTTCGCAAGCTTTTCAGTCGGCTAATTTCTTTTATTTTAGTAGGACAAAAGGCTGGCTTGTGTAGTGTAGATGTGGTATTTACTACTTTTTATTGTGTTCAGAAACGGAGTATTTGTACAGTATATTAGTGTTACTGGTGTAATAAACTGAGTTTAGGTGTTACGTGTAGTGTGTATTAGTCTAAGACTAGATTTTTTAAAAAAAAACCGGAGTTTAGGTGATAGTTTTAGAATGTTCTAGTTTACGACTAGTTCTAAAAAACAGAGTTTATGTGGTAGGTATAGACTATACTGAATGTTACGGAATTGCCTCCCCTGCTTTGCAGTAATGGTCTAATAGTGGCCAAAACTCAAGAGTATCTAATATGGGTCTTCAAATGTGTCCACCTTCGCGTAAGATTACTCTTCGCAGAGTTGTAGATAGAAGGATAATGATGCTTTTAGCCCAAGGGATTTTTCAAAAGATATTTCGGAAGTCAAGAACAATGCTGCGCTGGGCAGAGAAATTGTTAACTTATATCTGATTCGCCGACTTTTATGAAGAATTAAGCAATTATTAATTTCAGCTCATTCAAGCCCCCACTCTGAGTTTCTCAGTGGAATTCTTCTTATTATGGTATAGCTCTGTTTAGAGTGTATTTAGTAAATTGACAGATACAAACATGCGGTACATCCAAAATGATTAAAACCGACGTTAAATGTGTATATTTACAAATAGAAAATTTAATAATCAACTAAATTTTAACAGTTTAAAAAAATTGAATAATCTTTAACAGAGTGTTTTATGAAAGACAGTAACTTGACAGCTTTTAGGTTTGACTTAGCTGCTAATTGTAGTTTCTGCTCCCGCTGCGTTTTTTGGGTTCTGTGTAGATAGGTCACTGGAGATTAAAGGCGCAGCACGTTCAAAGTTAGATCAGGGAGTAACTGCAAAGATGGTCCCGCGTCTCAAAGACCCCCTGATGATGGTGTCTAGCTCGACGTCAGTCCACTTCTAGCTTCAATTTTGTTCCATAAATTAGTACCCTCAGCTGGTACCACCAACTAGTATGGTAAACGAAGAGAAACGAATACCCTCTGAGTATTGAGTTTCCCGACACATACTTATGTGTCCCCATCTTCATATTCCACCATCCCATCTACCTCAGACTATACCCTCGATGAGAATTAAGCTTAATCCCTCGAGAGAATACTTCCTTTACATTTACATTTAATAGCTTTATATTTAATTTACATTTAAATGAAAAGGTTAATAGTATGAATAAAATATGTTTACATTTACATCTAAACTAAGTGAAAAATGTTCACAAAATAGATTGAATATTTCTTCAGTTACATCTACACTGCTTGAAAAAATGTTCACAATATAGATTGAATATATTTTCATTTACATTTACACTGGTTGAAAAGCTTGAACACTTTCATTAATTGTAAAGTGAATATGTTTACATAGACATTTACACTGGGTTGAAACTGTAAATATTATAATTAAAATGTACAACATTTCTTTCATCGTTCCCTCCTTGCTCCATGTGGAACTTGGGACTACTTGTGCTTTTAGTTCTATTTATAAAACTAGCAATAAAGCAGTCACCAGCCCTTGCAGTGGTGGTTCATGAAATCATCATTCTATATGTTGAGGTTGCCAGCTTCAATTGATTTAGACATCCACTAGCAATTTTCACATATTAATATGTACATGGCAATATTTACATATTAGTTCACATGTTAGTAATGAAAAATATAGAATGTAAAATGTTAAACTTACGCCAATCTTGGCTCACAGACTGTTTGCTCAGAGGAATAAAGTTATAGCACTTGCAGATGCCTTTTTACACGTTTCTGGGGTGTGATTATGTTAACACTGAATTCCTACTTTGACTTTGTGTTTTCAGTTTCCTCAGCTCTCGGTTTTCCTTATTAAAATGTTTTTCCTGGGCTCTTTAAGTCCCTCAAGATTTTCCACAAAGTCCGATCTGATATATATGAAATCTGATTCTAACTCTGGTCGTCTGATGGTCTTCTTGGCACGAGTGAATTTTCACAGTATCTAAAAACTTCAAAAAGGTCAGGTTATATTGCCTGTCCTCCCCCGTATTTGTTTGTTACGATACTAAGCAGGGCTCCAATCGTTTCAAACATGCGTGTTTATGTGGGGTAATTTCAAAATTATTTCCGCCTGAAATTATGTGCGTGTTGCAAAATGTCACCTCTCACATATATGGCAATAAAACATCCGATTGCCTTCTTTGCAGATGCCTATAATTACATCTTACTTTCCTCAAGGTATGCAGGAAACGATTATATCATTCCTGTGCGCTGACAAATAAGTTATCCCCCCGTAGTGGCTATCAAACTTTCAGCGTATTACCATTTTGGCGAAGAACGCACCATGGCATTATCAGCGATTAAGCAAATGCGCTGGACGATTTTAATGCTACTCTGTAGTCTGATGTCGGCCACACCCTAGATTAACCAACTTGGTTATAAGTTAATATTGAATCACCTGTCTACTCTCTCAACAAGGATGGTCAGGTAAACAGACAAGACGAATAATTGCTGAGAGAAGTATACGAATTTTAAAAAATACAGAATAAATGCTTGATACGAGCAGAAAGAAATGTGTCGACCCGGAAATTCCAGGTAATCAGTTCGTACAGCAATTGAAAATGAGTAATGCCGTAGTGGAGAGGAGATCGAGAAGAGGTCGCCCCAATCCATCCTGTGACACTGAACAAAGTCTGGAATGGAATTCACCGCTATACATCGGATTCGTGGACTATGAAAAGGCATGTGATAGTATAGACAGAGAATCACTTTGGAAATTGATGAGGCCTATAGAGTTCACATGAAGATCATTAACTTAATAAAGAAGACCTATGAAGACACGACATGCAGAGTTCTTCATGAAGGACAACTTACAGAACCGTTTAGGATTAGAACGGGAGTGAGACAGGGATGCCTCTTGTCTCCATTTCTTTTCTTTCTAGCAGTAGACTGGGTTATGAAAACATCGACATCACACAACAGAAATGGAATCCAGTGCAATCTGACTAAACAGCTTGATGATCTGGATTTTGCAGATGTCTTGGCTCTTCTGTCCCATAACCATAACCAGATGCAAGAGAAAATGACAATTTTCGATGAGAGGTCACAACAAGTGGGCCTGAAAATACACAGGGAAAAGACAAACATTATGAGAATAAATGCAAGAAATGATAACAAGGTTGAACTTGAAGAAACACCACTAAAGGATACAAAATTGTACACATATCTTGGAAGTAATATAGATAAAGTTGGGGGGGGGACAGACAGTGATATAAAAAAAGAATGCAAAAAGCAAGAGGAGCTTTCATTGCATTGGGAAGCATATGGAGAACAAGAGAAATCAACACGAAAATAAGAATCTTCAACTCAAATGTCAAGTCAGTCCTATTGTATGGCTCTGAGACACGGAGAGCAACAAAAACAACAACCAAAAAGCTACAGACTTTTATAAACGGGTGCTTGCGTAGAATAGAAGGACTGAAATGGTATGAAAAAGTCACAAATGTGAAGCTGATGACAAGAACCAGACAAGTGCCAGTTGTAGCGAAAGGTTTTTCTAGTGTGATGATGGTGGTAGAGAAGAAGTAGAATTTCTCCCCAGAAAGTATGAAGTCCCAGTGCCAGAGATGTACACTGGTATCACAATTGAGGTACGGCTGTGAATACTCTGAGCTGGACAATAGATTTAGGCTTCAGAAGTATACTGCGGCACCTTCGCTATAGTAACCCTATGTGATAATATAATTAAAACAGAAAAAGTAACTCAAAATTTAACAGTCAAAAATTTACCTAGTCAAATGAGTACAATTTCATAATTTATTTATGTACATCTATCTAGCCTTGTAATGAGAAATGGGTGTTGGAAGATGGTAAAATGTATGATTATTTATATTTACAAATTAAAACAAATAATAGTAAACAAATCTTGGATGAATCTTCCAATGAATTATAAAATTATGTCACAGTATATTTTTGATATATCTTGCTATCTAGTCTCTAGCTGTTATCATCATCAACATTCGCTTTAGAAACTGCTCACAGTGTTTGTTGGATGGGATACAGAAAAACTCATCTTGTGTTTGCTCGAGGTTCCTGAGACACACTGATGATCAGGAAGACTTTCCTTCAGCCCGCCCTATAACTACGGGGGACTAAGGTGTTGAAGATTGTTTGACCACTAGGCTTCAGTTAGCAGGATCAAAGGTCCTCAAGTCTTTAGTTTAAACTCGATCACGAACTCGATCATGAGCTCGATCTGGAACGATCATAAAACTTGATCATAAAACCCTCTTAGGATTAATAAGCGCACGGTGAGGCTGTATTTGTTGAAGTCTATCTGCCCTGCATGCAGTGTGAAAGAAACTTTTCTTGCAGATACTGTCTTCCAGTTTCTCCCTCTGGCTTCTGGATTTGGTGTGTGTGATTTTAAACGGGCCACTCTGTCTTTATATTTGGGCGACTCTCCCGTACGAGAAAGCACCATCTGAAGTCCGATAGATTTCGTTTAATCTCTTGGTTTGAGGCGATCTGTGCTTTTTCTGTACTTGTTTTCTCTTCTTCTCACTACACACTTATATCTTTCCTTCCTTCCTAGGTATCCTTTCATTTTCCCCATATGAAGCTTTCATTCTATCCAAGTTTTATCGAAATCCGTTTAGGTATGTAGTTATAATAAATTTTTAAAGATTATGAGCTAACTTTTAGCAGATGTGATGACGATGAAAAATATCAATTATTTTTAAAACTATTTATATTTAAATAATATCCTTTTGGATATCATTCATACTCTATCTCCTTTGGTGAATTATTATTATTTAAATGTCTTACAACCAGGCTTGCTCTTGTAGATTTAGATTTCCTTTCCAGCTAATGCAAACTTTTAAGGTCGGCCATGTTTCATATACAGTATTCGCTATTTCCTACCTTCTTCAATGTTTGTCGGCTAGACGAAGCGCAAATTTTTCAGCCACTTTCAAACTTCAAAGCAAGATCCGCCGCGTTGTCCCTGCACTGTGTGTGTGTGTGGGGAAGGGGGGGGGGGGGGGGCGCGTTACACATTTTTTTCACAAACAAAGCAAGTAGTACCAAATCTTGCTACACCAGTGGAACAAGAGATGAGAAGAAGACGCTGGCTATGGATAGGACAAACATTGAGGAACCTTGTTGATAGCATTACAAGGCAGCCCTTGTTCTGGAATCCACAGGTAAAGAGAGGCAGAGGTAGACCAAAAAACACATGGAGAAGAGAACTGGATACAGAGGAGAAAATGATGAGGAAAACATGGAAAGAACTTTAGCGGATGGCACGTGACAGGAGAACTTTGCATGTGTTTGTTGAAGGCCTATGCTCCTTGGGGAGCTAAAGGGTATTGATTGATAGACTATGCAAGTCTAAAACTAGTTTATTTTTTATTTAACGGAGTCTAGGTAGTAGGTCTAGTGTATACTAGTCTAAGACTAGTTTTTTAAAAAAAAGGATTTTAAGTAATACAAGTAGAGTATTCGACTAATATTAGTTTCAAAATGGAATTAAGGTAGTAGGTGTAGTATATACTAGTTTACGACCATTTAAAAAAAAAAAGGAAGTGTTGGTGGTATACGTAATGTATACTAGTCTACAACTAGTTTAAAACTGGAGTTTTGGTATTAGGTATAGAGTATACAAGTTTAGGACTAGTTCTAAAAACGAAGTTTAGGTGGTAGATACAGAGTACACTAGTTTAAGACTAAGTTTAAAAAGTTTTTTTTTTTTTTTTTAAACGGAGTTTAGAAAGTACCCGGTAAGTGTAGAGAATACTATTTTACGACTGATGTTAAAAACGGAGTTTATGTGGTAATTTTAGAGTATACTCATCTAAGACTAGTTTTTAACAAGGGAGTTTAGGTGGAACGTATGGAGTGTGCAACTTAAGAAACAAACTGTAGACTAAATAAACAGTACTGCTGATTAACATTAGATTTAAAAAATAAAAAATGAAACAATAACAAGTTAACACCATACCGACAACAGCCCGATGAGATCAAAGTCAAAACAGTTTTAGCAAGTAGAAAGTATTAGAGCTGACGTGAAAATTAAAGCTTTTTATTTATGTTTTTTGGCGGGGAAAATGCTAAAATATTTAGCTTTACAGGGCAAGGGTTAGGCCCTGTCTCGTGTTGGGAGGCGGCACATAAAAGGAATGTTATTTGTAAAACAGTATTAATTAAACACTTTTTCATTTACAATAGGGGGAGTACGCGATTTGTGACGTCACACACACACACACAAAAGGGGTGGGGGTGTCTGGGTTTTATTGACGAAGTGTGAAAAAATGGGGGGGGGGGTGTTTTTTAATGGCAAAGATTGCGTGACAGCATATATGGACGACCCTGTTCCTTCCTTTATTCTCATTTTCTGTCTGTTATCTGTGTGTATTTTCTTACCCTCTAGCTGTGACCTCTCATCAAGTATTTGCATTTTGTCTTGCATCTGGTTACGATTATGTAAGAAGAGCCAGTTCGTCGGCAAAGTTGTTAACTATACGTTAACTAGTGCAGTCAAAATAATATTTTATGTAAAATGGTGTTTGATTAATTAGGCTTTTACACAGATTTTCCCTTTCATGTGCTGCGTCCTAGCCCAACCTTTGCTGTATCAAACAAAATTCATTTGCATTTTATCCACACACCCATGCACACACCCATGCACACACACACACACACACACACACACACACACACACACACACACACACACACACGGTCGCACGCGCACGCACACCCACACAGACTGTTTGGTTTGGTTTGGTTTTAAGGACTGTCTTCATTGCACACGGACAGCTCCATCAGTGTTCAGATCTCATCCCTTAGAGCACATAAGGAGAATCTCAGCACAGTGCACAAACTCCGTAACACCAGCGAGAATCCCAGTGTGTGTTTATATAAGAATCACACACTCTATACATATTTTTATGGTGGGTAGTTTTCTAATTTTTAAATTTTGCCAGGGCCGTGGCCAGATAGACCTACTCTTTACGATTTCCAACTGCCGTGGAATTTTTAACACGTTTACACACGGGACCTCCTATTTTTTCGCCCTTTTCCGAGAAGGCTTATCATCCGATCTCACTACCCAGGAGACCAGGGGGGAGTATGATATCATTAGGACCACTGGTTCTGACAAAAAATTTCCATGAATTATTTTCCCTTAACCGGAATTCAAACCTTGGACCTCTAGAATTCGAGGTGGACGCCACACCTCCTAGCCACTCCAACACCCACACAGACTGTCGGGTGTTTACACCAGTTGATTCAACTTCCTATACGTTTATAAACGTTTATATACGTTTATAGCTTTGATCTCATTAGAATTTAGACTGTTGTCGAGATGGTGATAACTTGTTACTGTTTTTTTTAAACCAATTTTACACAGTACAGTTTATTTAGTTAGCATTTTGTTTTTTAAAGTTTATATTCTTCAAGGACCACGCCTAGTGGCGTAGGAGATCATGTCTCTCCACAACTTCCTGTCTCCAGTACAATTTTTCAATTCTGCTGTTGACTTCTTTCCATGCCACAATGTCAAACTGTCCAGTATTTGCTTTCTTTGTCTTCCCCTATCTCTTTTTTCTTCAATCTTACCTGTTGTTACGATATATTCCAGCTTTCCTCTTCTCATAACATGCCCAAAAAAGTGGATTGCTTCTTTCTAACTTGTGAAATAAGTTTCCTTTGTGCATTGGCCTCTTTCAGGACATCTTCATTACTCTTTTTGGCTGTCCATGGTATTTTTAACATTCTTCTGTAAAACCACATCTCTGTTGCCTCCAGTGCCTTCCCTGTTTGTTTAATAATTGTCCATGACTCACTCCCATTTGTCAAGATTGGTTCAATATTACAATGAAGAACTCTCTATTTTACTTCTAATGACAAAGAATTGTTGCATAAAATACTCTTCATTCTATGGAATGCTACTTTTGCCTGAGCTATTCTGCTCTTCACTTCTGAGATGCATCTTCCATCCATTGTTATTAATGTTCCCAGGTATTTTAATTTATTGACTTGTTTTAAAACGGTTCCATTTATTTTGATTGTGCATTCTGGGGAAGCCCTTTTCTTTGAGACGACCACTACTGTCTTTTTGCTATTAAGTCTAAAGCCTTTATTTTCACTTTCTATCACTATTGTACCAACCATTTCCTGCAGCTCCTTTTCACTTTTTGCTATTAAAACTATCATCAGCTTATCTCAAGTTGTTTATATTATGTCCGCCGAATGATATTCCTTGCATGACCTAGAAATCTCATTCTTTTTTCACTGTAAAGATTGAACAGATCCGGTGACAGCACACATCCCTGCCTGACACTTTTTTTACTTGCTGAAACGTTCCTATTTGGTTGCTAATTCTTACAGCTGCTGTTTGTTGTCAGTACATGTTCTTTATTATCCTCGTCCTTTTCATCAATGTTGATGCTTTCTAACATTTTGATAATTTCCTCATGTTTCACTTTGTCAAATGCCTTAGTGTAATATATAAAGCACAAGTACAGATCTGTCTTCACCTCAATGGCTCTTTCTATTACTGTTCTTATAATATATATGGCATTGTTTGTGCCTTTACCTTCTACAAATCCAAACTGTCCATCGCTGATTGCTGGTTTAATTTTATTTCTTACTTTTCTCATGATAATTCGTAATAATATTTTGGTCACATGACTCATAAGACTAATGGTGCCGTGTTCTTCACATTCCATGGCTCCAGATTTCTTTGGCAAAGCTCTGAATATGGATTTAAGCAGATCATCGGGTATTTGACCACTGTTGTAGATGTCATTTAAGAGTTGTGATATCACTTCTACTCCAGATTCTCCCAAAGCTTCCATTTCCTCTACTGTTACATTATCTGGTCCAGGCGCTTTGTCTTTCTTCATGTGGCGCATGGCATCCTCTACTTCTGCCACAAGTATTGGAGATTCTTCACAACTGTCCTGGTTGTTCAAATCTGGTCTTTCATCATCATACAGCTCCTTGATGTATTCTGTCCACCTTTCTATCATGTTCTCATGACCCATTAACAATGTTCCTTCTTTTGATTTCAAACAGCCAGTGACTGTTTGTGTCCTTCTGCCTGTTAACTCATTTATTTGCTGTACATAGATTTTGTGTCTTTTCGGTTCTGCACTTCAAGCTCTCTGCACTTCTGGTTTAGCCATGCTTCTTTTGCTGTTTGACATTTGTTTACTATTTCCTTATTTAGTCTGTCATATTCTTCGTTGTCTTGCTTCTTCTTCCTTCTTGCATCCATCAGATTTAAAATTTCATCTGTCATCCACTTCTTCTTTGCAGTTCTCTTTACTTCTGGTACGATTTCTTTTGATATTTGATGTATTGATTCCTTTAGCATTTCCCACTGTTCATCTATACTGTTTTTTTTTCTATTGCATTGTACCTATTTTGTACTATAATGTTGTATCTTTCACTCATTTCCTGATCTGATTTAAGTAAGGCTAAGTTTAATTTGATGTTGTTTGAAGTTCACTTTACTTTCTTCAATTTTATTCCAAGTTTTCCTATTACTGGTACATGATCGCTGTTACAGCCTGCTCCTGGCTTAGTTGTCATATATATCAAACTGTTTCTAAATCTCCTGCATAGTAGTATATAGTGAATCTGATTATGAACATTGTTTAACAAAGTTTATATTACATAATTTAAAAAAGAAATATTTAATTAAAAATAATTTAAACCAGTTAAAAGTTATAACACTTATTCGATGTTTCAAATTAAATAAATTATATTAGTATAAGTCGTCCATGTTAACTATTGCGGATAAAAGTTAACTATTGCGGATAAGAATTAGCTACCACGAATAAAAGTTAATTATTGTGGATAAAAGTAGAAACATCATTCATGAAAGAAGAGAGTGTGACTTGTATATTTGTGTGCGACGTCAATTTTTCTAAACCCCCTTCCTCCTATAGTCACACAGCGTCACAAAGTGTTGATCCCCTGCACTGCGTGACGTCATATTGTAAGACCCCCTGGTACACTTGGATTAAATTCTGACGAACAAGATTTCAACAGTTGAATAATCTCGCGGAACAAGGAAAAATAACTGGTGTGGGAGTCTCTGCTTTGCTAGCATTTTCGTACAGCTAGAATAAGGAGAAAATTACTGTAATCTTGCTACATATGTTGCACACACATTATTAATCATGTTGACCATGATAAAAGACCTATTAGGCATAAAATCAGTGAAATCCTATTAGGGAAAAATTACTGCATTCTGTTAAAATCTGTTACGTGTTTAATTACGCCAATTAGCAGAGAAACATAGTAAGCCTACACATCTGAAACAGAGGCAGAAACTGTTGATGGGCATTTTATGAGATGGAGCTAAAACATATTGTAACAACAAGGAAAACTGACGAAGTAAGACATATTATAGTAACAAAGACATGACACACTGGACATTTAAATACTACTGTCATATCCCCGTGGAGCCTGGATTTAAGGAAAATTCTTCGAATTTTCTGGCCGAACTCCATCACCAACCAAGAGCTGCTAACTCTGAGCCACTAAAAGACATTGTACCATCAAAGCGGATAGACGCTGGATGTGTGTTGGCCACATCTTCAGACAAGACCCTGACACCATCACTAGAACTGTCGTGCTATGGACCCCAGAAGGAAAGCGAAAGCAAGGCCGGTCAAAAGCCACCTGGCGGAGAGCTGAAGGAGACAGAGATGCTAAGCATGAACCTTAGCAGGGACACCACACGAATGATGGCTGCCGACCGAGCAAAGTGGAGACAGTTTGTTGCTACCATGCGGTGATGGTCACTGATTGCTTTGTCAGTCAGTGACCAAGGACCAAAGAAAATAATTGAGGTATTACTGAAGTTGAGCCCCTTGTAGGAAGCCTGAATAAAATAGTCACGTGCTCTTGCAGCCGTGGTTTCTCTAGCAACCTGTTTCACGTGATGTGGTTGCCAATCCCCATGCGCAACCTCATATTAATCACGTCTTACGACATGCAACAGGGGGAAGTAATCATGTTCTTTCTGTAAACAACATGGCATAGATAAAAGTCAACGCAGGTCTTGTATATAGTGCTAGGGTGTTAGAGTTGCAGAGTGTCACGTGATTGTCTCCCCCACTTTGCAGTAGTGGTCAAACAATGACAAAACTTAGAGTATAATGATGACGGTATTCAAAGGTACCAACCTTCACTCAAGATTACTATTGGCAGAGATATAAATAGAAGAGTGATGCTTCTATTTCAGGGAGTCTCACAGGATTTTAAAGAAAATTAAACACAACAGCTGAGATCATCTAAGCTATCATGAACTTTTTATCTTACCGGGGCGGTTTTTCTGTGAGAAAAATAAATTTGCTCGTATTGTCAGAGCCCCCAACTGAAATGATTCAGTAAAATCTTAATCTAATAGCTCTTTATGTTTATCTATTTAAAACAATATGCGTGCATACGGGTGCAGACATACAATTTATCATCATCGGATGATTTATATTGTGGTGGAAAACTTGTGCAAACAAGGAAAGATTTAGCACGTAAAATGAGTAGTGGACAGAACACACACACACACACAAAAAAAAAAAAAGAGAACAAACGAATTCAGTGACACATAGAGACGTAGTCATCTACTCCAGTGGTCATGGCGAGTCAGAGGGACAAAGGAAGTGTATGATATTGTGAAAGTTTATAGTACAATGTCACTCAGTTAAATGTGTACAAATGTATCAGTGACTCTAAAGGAGAGCTAAGAATTTAGAAAGACGAAATCACCTACGCACGATGGCGTAATAGAAAGATTTGGAAGAAAGAATTGAGACCCTTGAGATTTGGATATTTAGAATAAAGGGAGCACATCTCATGGAAAGAAGAAAATAAAGAGGTCCTAGAGAAGCTAGAAACGAAAAAAAAATTAATTAAGAAGATACAAATTTAACAGCTAAAATAAAGTGGTCATCAAAAAGTCGCTACACCTTGCTGAAGACCATAATAAGAGTTGAAGGAAGCGTGCAAGAGGAAAACAGCGCCATATGCGTGAAGATAACATCAAAAGATGGACAGGAAAGAATCTATCTGAGTGCACCAACGAGACAAGAGACAGAAGGTGTTGTAGATTCTTTGCAGATGACCTTCCATGTAGAGATGGTAGCTGATGATGATGAATTACCTACGCCTGTTGGCATTTCGATTACATAATAATAATAATAAACAGATAAAAAACAGATAGAGTTTGTTCGTGCGACGCATTGTGTCGTTAAAAATATAATGTCGCTGAGTCAAATGTGTACAAGTGTCAGTGGCTTTAAAAGGGCTGTAGTGAAACGTATTCAATTTTAAGGACGCACCTCTGAGTCATATCTATTGATAACCGCTAAATGTAAACATTCATAGCTTACCTGAAGCGTGTATTTGTGAATGTTTATTGTGTAGTATTGTGTACCAGGAATCAGTCATTGAGAACCTCCCTTTTTTTTCTACTCAAGAGCACAGCTATGAAAGATTAGTGTACAGTAGACTGGTGGGACAGAACATAACAGATATTTAGGAATAGAATATGGGTACTGTGAAATGATAAGTAGTTTTATCATGTCATTGGATACCAGTGCCAAAAAAGCGCCTTTTCGGGTATCACTGAGACGCAAGGATATATTACTGACGTCATCATATGGTTGTGAGTAATTTGTTATTTATTTTATCTTCATTTTAAATTGCGTTTGTTTGTGTCAGTGTCCAAATGTTATTTTATGAAAACTTCAGCTTTATTACTTAAATTTATTATCTTTTTTCTTTAGAAGCTTTTAAAAAAAATAATACAACTATTAAGTTTTAACGTCCAAATGTTGGTTTTGGTAAGGTGACCATATTTTCAAAACCCTAATTCGGGACAAAATTGTAGATTTGACCTATTTCAATGCAAAAAATCGGGACAAAAGGGTAAAGAAAAGGTCAAAAGTCGGGACATGTCCCGGAAAAATCAAGTTGATGTCAATTTAAAATAATATACATTTTATATATACATTTGAATAACATACATTTTGCTGTATAAGTTTAACTACTTAAACTAATAAGAGAGAAAAACATCAATAATCCTTACTTAAGGTGAAGCTGAGTTACTGTACTTTTCAGATGAGTGGATTTTTATCAATAGGTCCTTCTTTGCAAGCAGCATCTTAAAAAACTCGACACATGTTTCCTCACAGTTCACTTTGGTTGTCAACATAGCTTTCAAAGTTTCAACACCTAGCTGTGTTTTATCACTTGCCCATAAGCTGTTCATCAAAGAAAACACTCTTTCTGTGGCAGCATTTGTTCCAGGTAGACAGAAAAAAAACTCTGCCAACTTCAAAATATTTGAAAATGTCACATTATTGTTTTTGAAGTGGGAAACCATTTCAATCCAACGTTGTGGTGGCAATGTTTTTTGGCACTCCATTCACTAATTTTCTGAGAAGTAACAAACTGCTTCATATAGACATATTCGTCATAAATTTCAGTTTCTGTAAAGTGGGCTGAAGGTAATATTTGAATTACTAGTGATGATGATATCTCAATATCTGCCCAAATTGGTATTCTGTTCAGCGTTACCCAGCTGTAGGATTCTAGGTCTTGAAAATTTTTGCAGCCCATTTATTCAAATAATTGAAAGCTGTTTCATAGAACGAAGAAACGCTAGCATGAAACTTTTTTTCACATCCTCCTTTGGAAGTCCTTCCATTTCCAGCTTTTCAGGTATTAGCTTAACTCTTGATGGCAAGAAACAGTCTTCCAGTTTGGACTTCAAAATAGTTTTCAACCTGTTGATGCTGTCAATGACTTCAAACACAGTGACCGTCTGTCCCTCTATTTTTTGCACTGCTTCGTGGAATGGAGAGGCCTGACTGTGAACAAAAACAAGTCATTCATGCCTCAGATAGAGGATTTTCAAAGAATGTCTGTATAACAAAACTGGGCATCTGTCTTGAGATTGAAAAATATGATTTTAGAGGCAGGAACATCTGAAGAACCCTTTCAACAGCAGGCAGCAGAGCAAGCCACCTAGTCTGAGCATAACCTAAGATCATCTGGAAGTCTGTTTCCACAAACTGGCAAAACTCCTTGAGTCTTTCAACTCGTACTGTGTATGATTTGAAGAGTAGATAAATTTTAGCAATAATCAGCTCGACATCAACAGGCAGTACATCTGCAGCTGTTCGAACAGTATTGTGGAAAATATGACCTGCACACCCAACTCCTATAAGACCATGTCCAAGGTTTTCTTGCAGTTTTTTTAAAAACATTGTTCTGTCCTTTCCTTTCAGCACCTCCAAAATTGGAATTTGTGTTGTCTGCGCATAATCCAACTACTTTCCTGTCTAAACCATTTTCAGTTATGCAGTCATTAAGAAAACTACTTACAATATAAGATGTTCACCTGGCAATGACTTTAACTCTAATATTTTAATTTTCACTCCATTACTGTGATCAAAGTATCTGACAAGCAAAGGAAAAATCTTGAATTCTTCGTGGTTGGATGCATCTGTCAGTACAGAAATAAATGTAGACTTTTCTAGGTCACACCTTAACTCATTTAGAATATGGGGTGCCAAGACATTTCGAATAATGGCTTCTGTTTTTCGTACGTGCACATGCAAATTTTGGCTCTAAAGTAACCTGAAGTAATTTTGATGTGCAATCCATAGACCTGAAAGTATGATTGTGTAGCACTGTATGGTATGCAAAGGCGCTTTCTATAGCAGCTAATTGCTCTTCTTGGTCACCAATTTTATCAGCTCTGAAGAAAGTGATTAACGACGAGCTTGATGCAGCTGTAACCACGGCTCTCTTGTGTGTCTCACTGCTTATGTGGTTCTTAATATCACCACGTCGACTATGGCTTATCGAAAACCCCGAGGCACATATATTGCATCGTACATTGAAGTTTTATGTACTCTTTTTAATAAACAGATATTCCTTTTGTAAATCTTCATTGAAACTGCATTTACGCTTTGTTACCATTTTCTTACAACAATAACAAAATATGCACAAATAGTTCACCGTTTAAATTAAATAAACGTATACCGTACGCAAAATCTTGGTACTTTACCACTACCTAAAATTTCAAATAACTGTGAATATCACATTGGAACTACAAAACTAATTCGCGGTCATGACAACCTCTTGTGCTGTTTCGGCGCCAGTTCACTAATAATTAAAAATTCCCTCGTCAGCCACGGAATAATAATTTTTTTTTTTTTTAATCTGTGAGATTTATGCCAAATTGGCAAATTCGTCCAAAACCGGGACAAATTGGCGTCCCGGATTGCATCGAAAAAAAGTCGGGACAAATTATCAAAAATGGTCGAAAACCGGGACTGTCCCGGAAAAACCGGGACGTCTGGTCACCTTAGTTTTGGGTATGTTTCTACACTTTTGTATCTTTCTTTTTTTTTTACTTTTCGTAATTTTCGATCCCACTTTCTTATTCTAAAGTTATTTTCCGAACCTTTGTCAATACATAGCTTCTTCATAATCTTCTAGTACAGATTACCGCCACTTTTATCTCTCTCTTTCTTTCTCTCCTTCTCTCTCTCGCTTTCTCTCCCTCGCTTTCTCTTTTTCTCTTTCTCTCTCTCTTTCTCTCTCTCGTTTTCTCTCTCTCGCTTTTTCTCTCTCGCTGTTTCTCTCTCTCTTTCTCTCTCTCTCTCTCTCTCTCTCTCTCTCTCTCTCTCTCTCTCTCTCTCTCTCTCTCTCTCTCTCTGTCTGCACCATTCTTTACTTTCCATCTTTTCATTGGTAATCTTGTCCTTCTTGTCTGGAGCATGCTAATTCCTCGTCTGCTGATCTGCCGTACTGTATATCCAGACATACGTTATCAGGTGCTTTATATTTTACTTGTACTTACCTTTCCTTTTTTATTCAAATAACGTTCCCTATTAATCTTTTAATTCTTCATATAGCATTTTTCGCATCCTCTTACTCTTCATATAGTTGTTCTTGTCAATCTTCATATTTTTCACTCAACTGGTTCTATTTATAATCTAATCTTCATATACTTTTTTTCCTTTTAATCATCTATTCTTCATTTAACATTTTTTTTCAATCATATTCCTTTTTATCATTTACTCTTCTTGTAACTTTCCATTTTAATCATCTGCTGTTCATGTAACTTTCCCTATTATCACCTACTCTTCGTGTATCTTTACTGTGCACTGATCTAATCTAAATTAACTTTCCCTTTTAATAATATACTCTTCATGCAACTTTCCCGTTTAATCATCTACTCTTCATGTAACTTTTCCTTTTAATCATCTACTCTTCATGTAACTTTCCCGTTTAATCATCTACTCTTCATGTAACTTTCCCATTTAATCATATATTTTTCATGTAACTTTCCCGTTTAATCATATACTCTTCATGTAAATTTCCGGTTTAATCATATTTCCGGTTTAATCATATACTCTTCATGTAACTTTCCCGTTTAATCATATACTCTTCATGTAGCTTTCCCATTTAATCATCTACTCTTCATGTAACTTTCCCGTTTAATCATATATATCTTCATGTAACTTTCCCGTTTAATCATCTACTCTTCGTGTAACTTTTCCGTTTAATCATGTACTCTTCATGTAATTTTCCTTTTATTCATCTAATCTTCATGTAATTTTTCCTGCTAATCATGTAATCTTTATGCATAACTTTTCCTATTAATCCTCTACTCATCATAACACTTTTCCTATTAATCCTCTACTCATCATAACACTTTTCCTATTAATCCTCTACTCATCATAACACTTTTCCTATTAATCCTCTACTCATCATATTACTTTTCCTATTAATCCTCTACTCATCATATTACTTTTCCTATTAATCCTCTACTCATCATATTACTTTTCCTATTAATCCTCTACTCATCATAACACTTTTCCTATTAATCCTCTACTCATCATATTACTTTTCCTATTAATCCTCTACTCATCATAACACTTTTCCTATTAATCCTCTACTCATCATATTACTTTTCCTATTAATCCTCTACTCATCATAACACTTTTCCTATTATCTTCGTATTCTTTTTCATAACACGTTTCCATCTAGTTGTCTTTTATTCTTTGTGTAACTTTTCCGATGTGAAGATTGTTGATCATATCTGTCCATGGAAATGGATTTCTTTTGCATTGTTGTCTTCCCACTCTGTTAATGTTGCAACACCAGGTCCCATATATACCTTTCGCTTAATTTATTTTGTTCACCTATGCAGTTAAGAAACGTTGGGAGAAGCCGATTGTGTTCTTATGCGAGATTTGTTGCTTTTGTTAGCTTTTTACTATACAGGAAGGTCTCGGGTTACTAATTAATTCTGTTCTTAAGGGCATTAGTAACTCGAAGGTAAAGATAAGTCCCATAGCAGGTGCTATCGAAAGAGAGTGATGTGTTAGAGACTTCACTATGCTAGATCCAGATTTATGAGGTAGGTGACCATTTCTCTTCCTCGCTGCCTTTGTCTTCCCTAACTGAATGGCAGAGTCAGATACCCATTTACAACCGGGTAGACTGGCGGATTGTCGCTGACAGATTTTGAACTCATTACCCAGTAACTTTACCGCGAATTGCAAGCACTCTAGCTACTCACCCAGTCGGACGCTCAAGTTAGACTATATAGTATTTGTTTATGGCAAATTTTGAATTCACGTTTTGAATTTTTGATGCTTACTTGACTTCTTACGTGGAGGTTTACAGCACTACTGACGCCTTACTCTTTACTTGACTTCGTACGTGGAGGTTTACAGCACTACTGACGCCTTACTCTTTACTTGACTTCTTACAAGGACGTTTACAGCACTACTGAAGCCTTACTCTTTACTTGACTTCTTACAAGGATGTTTACAGCACTACTGACGCCTTACTCTTTACTTGACTTCTTACAAGGATGTTTACAGCACTACTGACGCCTTCCTCTTTACTTGACTTCTGAAAGGAGGTTTACATCACTACTGACGCCTTATTCTTTACTTGACTTCTTACAAGGAGGTTTACAGCACTACTGACGCCTTACTCTTTACTTGACTTCTGAAAGGAGGTTTACAGCACTACTGACGCCTTACTCTTTACTTGACTTCTGAAAGGAGGTTTACATCACTACTGACGCCTTACTCTTTACTTGACTTTTGAAAGGACGTTTACAGTACAACTGACGCCGTGCTTTTTACTTGACTTCATTGTAAGAGGGCCAACTGCACTTCTGATGCCGTGCTTTTTAACTTGACTTCCTTGCAAGGAGATAACTATCAAAAACACTACTGGCGCCGTGCTGCTTAATTATTTAAATAAAGAAGAGAACACTATCACTTCTGCAATCTTCAACATTATCATCACCACTCTCCCAAATATTACTGAATTAACACCACAGTTTGTCCATTGTAGTTTCCGGGGTCTCTGAAGAGACAAAGAAAGAACAGGCATACTGCACCCTCACGCATGTCGTACCAGGCGACTAAAATGAGGTTTTGCATGGGACTGACAGCCTGGTCATGTAACATCTTTTGCCACAGAAACCACCGTTGCAAGAAAGGGACCAACTGCAATGGTTGCCCTATGCTCCATAAGGAGCGTAAAGGGAAATGATGATGATGTATATGTGGCAACATGGATTATAAATTCTGGCCACTTAGACTGAACTACCATCCCTCCTAATTTCTGTCTTAATTTTTGTCACGCCCATTTCACATCTTTTCGTTTCTGTAGATATGAGCGGAGTCTGGGAAACTGAGACAACACCAACAGAGTGGAGTAAAGGAATAATTGTCAAATTGCCCAAGAAGGGCGACCTTGCAGACTGCAACAACTGGAGAGGAATTACCCTCCTCTCAGTTCCCAGCAAAATACTAGGCAGGATAATCATCCAGAGAATTTCAAAAGCAGTTAACCATAAACTGAGGAAAGAACAAGCGGGCTTCAGAAAGAACAGAAGATGTGCAGATCATATATTTGCCCTCAGGAACATTATAGAGCAGTGCTCAGAATGGCAGAGACAGCTGTACATTAACTTTGTTGATTTTGAAAAGGCTTTCGACAGCATACACAGGGACAGCCTATGGAAAATTCTGAGGGCTTATGGAATTCCCAGCCGCATTGTTTCCATTATAAAAAGCCTCTATTCTAACTTTACGTGCAGTGTTGGATCGAGTAATGTAACTTTCGAAGTGAAAACAGGTGTACGACAGGGATGCCCCTTATCAACAACATTATTTTTGACAGTCATAGATTGGGTGATGCGCCAGACAACAGAGGGCAGTCCAAGAGGAATTAGATGGACAATGTTTTCTACACTGGAAGATTTGGAATATGCAGATGACATTGCACTACTCGCGCATTCACACCAACACATTCAAGACAAAACCGATAGACTGAATAAGTATGGCCAGCAGGTTGGCCTGAACATCAATTTGAAGAAGACAGAGGTCATGACACTAAATGTGGGCAATCCTGAGCCAATAACAGTAAGGAACCAAAAGTTAGAACAGACAGACACATTTACTTACCTAGGAAGCATAGTAACACCTGATGGCGGAACAAGCAAGGACATTAACAACATAATGAATAAAGCGAGAACAGCCTTTGCTGTTCTCAACAACATTTGGAAGTCTTCCCAGTATAGCACAAACACCAAATTAAGACTGTATGAGAGCTGTGTACTTTCTGTGCTTCTCTATGGTGCGGAATGTTGGAGAGTAACAGAGAAAGAAATGTCGAAACTGTCCTCCTTCCACACAATCTGCCTAAGGAAAATTCTCCGAATCTTTTGGCCAAACACCATCAGCAACCAAGAACTACTTATTCGGAGTAACCAGGAGGACATGCACACCATCATAGCTGGCAGACGCTGGAGTTGGGTTGGCCATGTCCTCAGAAGGGACCCTGATACCATCACACGAACAGCTATGCTATGGACCCCCGAGGGAAAGCGAAAGAGAGGCCGACCAAAAACAACTTGGCGGAGAACTGTGGAAGCTGAGATGCAAAGAATGAACCACAGTTGGGGCATTGTACGAAGGATGGCCGCCGACCGAGCAAAGTGGAATCAATTTGTTGCTGCCTTACAAGACGCCACCAGGCGTGATGGCCGCTGACTGCTTTGACGGTTGGCGGTCATGGATCAAAGAAGAAGAAGAAGATATGAGCGGGATAATTGACTTGTCATTCTGGAAGCTGATAGGTTCACTCCCCTCTTTCTGTAATGTAGGTAGGAGATAATTGACGCGTCCCGGACTCACTGTCCCGGACAGCGACATCTTTTTTTAGAGTTCGTTTGACCACGGGTCAAAAGCCGACACTCAGTTTGAGAATTTAGCGGCGAAAAAGTCCCGGGTCTTTGATACGGGAAACTGTTCCTAGAGAGTTCCGTCATGTTACGTAGCAGGCCGGCGAGGGAGCGAATTTGCCCGAGACACCTGCGTTGTGAGTGGACGGTCACAAAGAGTTCCCTGTACTTTGATGGCCAGGAAAGTCTGGGACCCGCTAGCGTAACCCTCTTTTCCCTGTTGCGCCAAATTATTTGTAGCAGGTCTCTTAGAGAAGTCTCTGGGTAACTATTACGTGTTATTTTTCTGCTCTCCTATGCAGGTGTTCAAACCACGCTGAACACCTGTGGCAAATTCTTCCTATTTATAGGCAGTACATTTGCGCTAACCCCGGTTAGTTCAGGCCCTATGCTGAAACCTTAGGCCTGATTACCTCCCTGGAGGAAGGGTCGCACAATTCATCGACCCATTCAAAGCTGGGTTGCACGTAACTACATGCGTGCCTAGTTTATCACCCTATTACGGGCACATTGATGAGTGGCCTTTGCTTGGAGTACAAATACTTCGCCCAACACCTAATAAGAGGAGGGCCCATGCTCCGTTTGCACCAGTTCTCTTAATAAGCAATAAGAGGAGCGCCCTTGCTCCGTTTGCACCAGTTCTTTTTACCAAGCTACGTCGTCCCTTATCAGTGAGGACCGCTACAGTAATAGTAGGCCATTACACAAAAGGTGGATTATTTCATCATTTGTTTTATCTTGAGTGTTGCCATCGCAACCCCCGATTTCCTGGATTTACAGCCGAGTGCAGTCAATTCACGGGTTAATCAGCTATTATCCTGGAGAAGATAGGGTTATCATTTCTCCGGCCAACCGTGATCCCAGTGAAGCATCAACGCACGCGTGCCAACGAAGAAGGATTTTTGGGTAGATTGCACTCACATTAATTGAGGGGAGGGTGTTACAGAGTAAATATTATCAAGGGGAAGTGATCTTGTAAATGTTAAGCAAATAGATTCGATTACGGGTTATGTTGCTTGGTTAAGCTGATGTTAAGTTAAAATAGTATTAGGGGAATTCCCTCGTGTGATCGAGAAGTTTCCAAGTGGCGAACACTGGTCAGTTCAAATCGCGGAGATGTTTTTTTTCTCTGAACTGTCTTGAGCTGTGAGTAAGCTCGTGTGACTAGCCCATGCAATTATCGAGACTGAGTTGTGTTTTTTAAACAACCGAGTCTCGTGTCTTTTTTGGCGGGTCTAGTGTGTGAACTAAGAGCATTCTGTTTTGGGTACCGACGGGAGAGGTCGGTTCTACAGTGTGTGTTTCGAGTATGCCTGCGCAGTGCAAAAGTTATAAAGGCCATATTATTTGTGTAGGCCTATAATTTCTGAATTTATTGGAGAATTGTGTTTGGGAGTATTTTTGATGAGGTAAGGATCCAGGACATTTGTTTGAATATATAAATGTCAAGATGAGTGAAGGCGAGATTACTACAGATTGCCAGGGAGTGCAGTCTTGCGAGAAATTGCCGAAAGTATTCACCATTGATGTAGTTAGCACGGCGAGGATGATGTCCGTTGGCTAACCGGATCTATATGATATTTGAGAGGCCATCGTTATCATTGAAAGGATCCACACATACATTAAAGCGCCAAGGTTGAGAGCGTCTTTGATGAAGCATATTTGAGAGGCCATCATTGTCATTGAGAGGATCCACACATACATTAAAGCGCCAAGGTTGAGAGCGTCTTTGATGAAGCATATTTGAGAGGCCATCGTTATCATTGAGAGGATCCAGTATTAATGTCATTATATTAGCACGGGGATGCCGACCGTTGCTAGACGGCCATTTATTATTTACATTAGAGCGCCAATGTTGAGAGCGTCTTTGATGAGGCATATTTGAGGAATTCATTATATAAGCACGGTGATGCCGACCGTTGCTGAGAGGATCCAGTATTAATATTATTATATTAGCACGGGGATGCCGACCGTTGCTGAGAGAACAGTAGTAATATTATATAGCGCTCATGATTATGAGAAGTGGAGATGTGACTGGAGTACTGTATTATTGTATTGCTATGACTTGTACTTAATTGTGACTGTGTATTCTGTGTATTTCATGAACGTGTTGTGGTGTAAATAAAACGATCATTAACTTACACCAGCCGTTTATAACCATCTATGACTTCTACGTGCGTACCTGTGTTGTGAGTGATTGTTCCAGCACGCACGCACTCAATCAACCTTTCCTAACACGGTACGCCACTCACTCACACAACCACTAACATATAGTAACAGAGGGTAGATTGTTTAAGAACCTGTGTACCTAAGCATCGAGTGAAGTGATTAGCAGTGTTGCTGACAGGGACAAGTTAGCGGAATTGTGTTTGTGTAGGTACAGTTCTTTATTTCATGTTTTTTTCCAGAAAAGGATTATAAATTATATATCCACCCCAAAATTGTGGGAGCTTGGAACCTATGGGTTTTTTCCGGGAGTGTTCCCAACATTTTTCTACTAACCTTTGGTTTGAGTGTCTCGTACATTTGATACCTGCATATTACTGAAGTTTTTTTTTTTTTTTGGTCGTGATTGATTTTATGCTTATTTTACCAGCGTTTATATATATATAAGTTCTTCTTACGGATCAGATTTCCTTTCTTTTCTGCACCTGTACTCTTTAACTTGTACTCGTACTGTTGTATGTGGATACACTGTAGTGTAATACAGCCTTATCTCCTAAGTAGAGCAAGAAGCAGTGTGGCAGTAGCTGAATAAAAGGTCACTGAGTGGCGAGGGGAGAGTCAGTATGGGTTCTCACCTTCGATAACTATAAGTCACATTATTCACTATCAACACCATTTCTCGTCTATCATCTCAGATCTCTATCAGATTTCGTCTTGTCTCTGAGATCACACAGACTCGTTTTTCGTCAGACAGACTCTTACATAACCCACTCCTGACAGTTATACCACAGTAATAAAAACATTGATGCTGAAACAGCTACTCATTTACCTAAGCACCTTCTTTACTTTCTCAATCAATTGATGCCTAAACGGTTCTTTGTCAATAGAAGTGAGAATGAGAGGTCTTCAGTGTTATATAAAACCAATACTGACGTATGGGAGTGAGCCGTGGACAGTTATTAAACAAGTAGGGAAAACACTAGAGGCCACAGAGCTGTGGTTTTACAGAAGAATGTTAAAAATACCATGGACAGCTCAAAATAGGAATGAGGATGTCCTGAAAGAGGCCAATGCGCAAAGGAAACTTATTTCACAAGTTAAAAAGAAGCAATCCACTTTTTTGGGGTATGTCATGAGAATAGGAAAGCTGGAATATATCGTAACAAGAGGTAAGATTTAAGGAAAAAGAGACAGAGGAAGACAAAGAGCTCAAATACTGGACAGCCTGACATCGTGGCATGGAAAGAGGTCAACAACAGAACTGATACATTGTACTGGAGACAGGAAGTAGTGGAGACACATTATCTCCTACGCCACTAGACATGGTACTTGAAGAAGAAGAAGATGCCGTACAGTGTAAAGGGAAGCTGGAGTTTACACTTTTGAGCCAAGTGTGACTGCTGCGAGTCCGTGTTGTTGTAGGATTTCTGTGATGTTGTCTCCTCATCTGCGTCTTGATCTTCTCCGTTCCCTGAAACCAGATCCTCTACTGTTGTGAGCGTGCAGTGATAGTTTATCGGTCTTCATTCTCATAAGATGGTCAAACCATTTAACTTTCAGTTTGTTTCAGTGGCTCCCAAACTTTTTTCTGTGGGCAACACTTTTGGAATGAAAATTTTCTCACGCTACACCGAATTTTTTATTGATAAGGAATAACTTCAAAAACAAACAAATCAACTAATATCAGTGCTTTATTCATAACATAGAACACAACTACTTTAAAAAATGATCCTGAGACATCCAGAAAGTATAAAAAAATACAGCTACATAAAAACATGATTGGTTCACAAATTATACATTCAATGAGATGTGTGAACCTTTTTCGTAGTACTGTATCTATTTGATGTAAAGTAAATTACATTACTGAATAAAATATGAAAAATTCTGAAAAAAGTACATGGGTTTCTATACATATATCTCCAATAATATATCACAGGTAACAAGATAAAACAAATAATGTAAATAAGAAAATGACCTTTGTATTTATCTTTGGCATATCAATTGTTTGAAAATCTCTCTAAATCCTTGATTGTCTTTGGATCTTCCGGCCACACATACCATCCTCTTGCGCCACACCAGTGTGGCGCCCCACACCGTTTGAGAACCACTGGTCTATATGCTTTTATGTAGAGTGTAGTCCTTACAAGTTCTTTGATGTCATTATTTCGCATTCTGTCTCTCCTGGTAATATTAATGCCTTTTCTTAAGCATCTCATCTCTTCTTCTTCTTCTTCTTCTTCCGTCCTTAGCCACCGACCGTCAAAGCAGTCAGTGGCCATTACGCCTAGTGGCGTCTTAGGGCAACAGCAGATAGGTTTTCTTTGCCATTGTTTCCCATCACGCCTATTGGCGTCTTTAGGGCAACGGCAAATCAATCCATTTGCTGTTGTTTCCGTAATCGAAGTGACTGGCAAACGGGTGATCAGCCCGTTGGTCATCTCATCTCACAAGATATAATTTTACTTTCGGGTGCTTTGGTCAGGGACCGTGGTGACATTGATAGCAAAGAGTTGGCAAGAATGCACTATTTACCAGCTGTGTGTTTAGCTTCAATACTGATATTCTGATGTTTGAGCGACTGTTGATAGTCACACACTGGATTTTTGACACAACGTTTCGATTTCACGGTTGAGTCCTCCAGTGTCTCTTAAAATGCTTCTCAGGAAGTTGTTTAAGCCGGATGTTGTTGGCATGTAATTTAAGTGGGTCTTGTGATCTGAAGGCTCATGTCGCGTCCTTTTATCGACTAAAAAGGCCACGCTGGGTCTTAGCAGATTATACGGGTAGATCCCATTTGCTGGTAGCGTCCGACTGATAGAGTGGTTCGTGTGCTGGTCTCTCGCGGCGAAAGTGCCGGGTTTGAATCACGCATCGACACGCTCCAGTCTACCTAGCTGTAAATGGGTACCTGATTTTGAGTTATGAAAGGAAAAGGCAGCGAGGAAGGGACTGGTCACCCCACCTAGTACACTGAAGTCTCTAACACTTTACTTCCCTACCGCAGTATCTGATATGGGACTACCTTCACCTTTACCCATTTTTATTTATTTTATCACGTGTCCTACTTAGCTCTCGCTTTCTGTCCATTTCCCCGACGAAGGCCATGTGATCAAATCGTTGGCTTTTTTCTTTACCTTTTGTCCTAGTAAGACGAATCACCTTTTCTCTATTTTCCTCCATATCCATCCACCCTACAGCTCGTCTTACTGCAGTTTCCCCTCATCTTTCTGTAACTATTAATACTGTAACTGCTGTTGTGAACGCCTTCACTGCTACTGTAAAAAAAAGGTAAAGGAACCCGTTACACGCCCATTTAGGCATATTGGGAATATGGTGTTAGGCCCATATTATCTTGACCGTCGGCACACGAGGGGTGATGTGGTCGGCATCACGCCGGCCGCCTTAACCTTCCCAGAGTAGCTCTGGTACCCATTTGGGGCTGGGTCGACCCAGGAGCCGTTTGTGGCCTAAAAATTTTTCCGCCTCATCTGGGGATCGAACCATAGACCACTGCGCTAGGAAGCCAGTGCACTAACCACTATGCTACCGCGGCTCCTTACTGCTACTGTAGCTACTATAAAAAACTGCAAAAACAAATACTACTGCTGCTACAGCCACCACTTATCATCCAATAATACTGTACTACTATCATTACTTTTACTGTAGTATCATAAACTGCTATTCATTATCAATTTCCATTTCACTCCTCATGGAGCATGGGGGTCACCACTACAGCTGGATCCCCTCACAGGAAGCTTGCACCAAATGTTCATCAGCACGAGCAGTGGTGGTTTCTATAGCAACTTGTTCCACGTGATGCTGGTTGCCAGCCACATGCACAACCCGGTATTAGTCGCCTTGTACGACATGCATGAGGTAGCAGTAGTAGCATTCTTTCTTTGTCTCAACAGAGACATCCCCACCCCCCCTCCCGGAACTACATGGGGCTGACACCTATTACTATAAAGCAGCGGTGGCCAAACTACGGCCTGCGGGCCAGATCCGGCCCGCCAACCTGTTTTGACCGGCCCGCCAACCTATTTTGGACTGCCTCTTATTGTTGATTGAAGCCACACTCTTCACAATGAAATAACACACAAATGTATGTTTGAAATAAATAATTACATGTCAAATTACAAAAAAACATTTAAACCTCAGATTCATTATATTTTTTTAAACAGTAATTTCAGTTCGAAGACTGGTATACAGGTTTTGGCAGATGTGCAGTACAGTAGTTTGCCGTTGCTTTCTGTACGTGGTTCATTATATATATATATATATATATATATATATATATATATATATATATATATATATATATATATATATATATATATATATATATATATATATATATATATATATATATATATATATATATATATATATATAAATAAATATCAGAACGTTATTTTTTAAGGATTTTATATGTCTCTCCCTCGGGTGTTACCCTTTCCCATAATCTCTCCCTCGGCCAACCTTAGCTTGGCCACCACTGCTATAAAGCATGGGTCGGCAACTAGTCGATCACGATCTATCGTAAGATCCCAGTGCATGATTTTGATAGATTTTTAGTCGACTACGGGGGGGGGGGGGGGGGGGGGGGGGGGAGAAAGACCTTTTTAACTAGGAAAGTTCATACTAGTCCTCTCCCGTCAGCATTTTAAATCGCGGTGTCACCGTGATCAAAGGTACTTTTTCCACATTCCTGTGGTGGGTTTAGATGTTAAGAAGAATGGTGTGCGTTTAGTTGTACTTGAGTGAGATCAACTGTGAAGGTCTCTGAGGTAAACAATGAACAGCTGTGTTACAGAGTACCTTTCTTGTACCACCCTACGATCTCACTCTAAGTTCTATTTTGATTGACTAGCGTGACTGAAAGCTACATAAAGTGTCTAGGGTATTGTAAGAGTGTTGTTAAAGAATCTCAATACAAAAACATATACAAACATATATTAATACTATGATAAACTCAACTAACTCCAGCTGTTAAATTTTATATTTAAAATATCTTTTGTTAAACTTTATTGGTCCTGAGCCTAAATTTGTTTTGGGTCAGGACTACAGTCAATGAGAATCAATTTAGATGGATAGATATATTTACAAATAGGTATATATATAGATATTTACATACAACAGACAATATGGCCATAGTACATTGTTACAAATGTTCACTTTGATGTTATTTACTCTATTTAAATACTGATGTTGGGAAGCAGGTTGAGGATTTTCATCATCCCACTGTCTTTTGTTTCACTATGATGGTTGATTATATTCTTTAGGATGAACGTTTTTGTAAGCACAGGAGATTATACTGTTATAGTGATAGGTTGTCCCAGGCCAGATATTCAACTTATCTGGATCCTGGAATAAGCCGCAGTTGTAGTCGGTTTGGCCAAACACTTCAGTCTCATCTGGACTAGAACTTTGTTTAATACAAGTAGGTGCCAGAGACTCTTTGAAATTGTGCAGACTTCTTCAATGAGCGAGTACTAGCACCAGACAAGTGCCAGCAGGAACCCCTGTCAATGCAAGTTATGGTTCGGTCTTAATATCAAACTAATTCCTCCTAATTTACATGTAAACATACATTCATTTCAAAAGAACATGGTCAGCTCTCTCTGACAACCATTTCTTTTCCACTTTAATTTGATGGAACAAATAGTACCAGTTTTCTTTTCTCATTCCCTAATGGATGCTACGCCTCTGTCATTCCTGCAATAATCTTTTCCATGCAATAAGATAGGTGTAATGTTCCTGTATACTACATTAGTAAGAGATAAGCAAGGAAATCTCATCAAGACAGCAGAGGGACAGGAAACAAGATGGGCAGAGCACTTCAGAGAAACTCTGAACAAGGAAATACCAGAGACACAATTGAATGTTCCTGAGGCTGAAAACGATCTAGATGTAAATACAGACATTCCACGAAAAGAAGAAATCATCACAGCAATCAAAGGGTTAAAGAACGGTAAAGCTCCGGGCCATGATAACTTAAATGCAGAGCTATTTAAGACAGACACTGAGCTAGCAGCAGAACTATTAGAACCACTATTTGCACAAGTGTGGAAAACGGGGACAACACCATCAGAGTGGAACAAAGGAATAATTGTCAAATTGCCCAAAAAGGGAGATCTTGCAGACTGCAATAATTGGAGAGGAATCACTCTTCTCTCAGTTCCCAGCAAAATACTAGGCAGGATAATTATACAGAGAATTTCAAAGGCAGTAGACTACAAACTGAGGAAAGAACAAGCAGGATTTAGAAAGAACAGAAGATGTGTAGACCATATATTCACTCTCAGGAACATTATAGAGCAGTGCTCAGAATGGCAAAGACAGCTTTACATAAATTTTGTTGATTTTGAAAAGGCTTTTGACAGCATACATAGGGACAGTTTATGGAAAATACTGAGGGCTTATGGAATTCCAAGCTGCATAGTGGCAATCATAAAAAGCCTCTATGCCAACTTTACGTGTAGTGTTGGGCAGAGCAACCTAACCTTCGAGGTGAAGACAGGAGTACGACAGGGATGCCCCTTATCAACCACTCTTTTTTTAACAGTCATAGACTGGGTGATGCGCCAGACAACAGAGGGCAGTCCAAGAGGAATAAGATGGACTACATTTTCTACATTGGAAGATCTGGAATATGCAGATGACATTGCACTGCTGGCACATTCACATCAACACATCCAGGAAAAAACGGATAGACTTAATAAATTTAGCCAGCAGGTGGGCTTGAACATCAATTTAAAGAAGTCTGAGGTCATGACGCTCAATGTGAGCAACCTGAGCCCATATCAGTAAGGAATCAGCAATTGGTACAGACAGATACCTTCACATACCTAGGAAGCATAGTAACACCAGACGGTGGGGCAGGCAAAGACATCAACATCAGAATGAATAAGGCAAGAACAGCCTTCTTTAGCCTAAATAACATCTGGAAGTCCTCCCAATACATCACAAGCTCAAAATTAAGATTATACCAGAGTTGCGTGCTTTCTGTGCTTCTCTATGGTGCGGAATGCTGGAGAGTCACAGAGAAGGAAATGTCAAAATTGTCCTCTTTTCACACAACATGCCTAAGAAAAATTCACCGCATCTTTTGGCCGAATACCATCACCAACCAAGATCTGCTTACTCGTAACAAGCAAGAGGACATGCACACCATCATAGCTGGCAGACGCTGGAGCTGGGTTGGTCATGTCCTCAGAAGAGACCCCGATGCCATCACAAGAACAGCTATGCTTTGGACCCCTGAAGGAAAGCGAAAGAGAGGCCGACCAAAAAACAACTTGGCGGAGGACTGTGGAGGCTGAGATGCAAAGAATGAACCAGAGTTGGGGCACTGTACGAAGGATGGCCACCGACCGTGCAAAGTGGAATCAATTTGTTGTTGCCCTACAAGACGCCACTAGGCGTGATGGCCACTGACTGCTTTGACGGTCGGTGGTTAAGGATCGAAGAAGAAAAAGAATGTTCCTGTATGACCATCATATATATAGTCCTGTAGTTTTAAACATTCCTAGATAGTCCCTTATATGATGGATCACCATCTAGGTCATGCCCAAATCTGCCATGGAACCATTTAATTACAATCTTTTACATGGCCTTTTCTTTTTTCACACAACCCTTTTTAATTAAAAAGTCAATAAAATCAATCTTACCACATATCAAGGAAATATAAACAAGTAACGATGAATTTGCAATAGAATAAGGCACACTTTCATCACTGCCTCTGTTCAGACTGCTTTCTGCTGTATTTATTTTAATAACAAATCACAAGTCTGCTCATCGCTTCTTGCTCCTCTGAATATTTTTGAAAAAATGGCAGCGAGCAGCTGACTATTTCGTTATAGTAAACGGCTTTGGCCAATGAGACCAAGCATCTCTTTCATTGAATGAACTCTATTTTTTTTTTTTATTATCTCAAACCGCTATGCGTTACTAGTTAGTTGCTTATCCTTTACAGGACGTGGCAATCAACCCCAGCTTTTATTGGCTGTTTGTGATTTTTCTAGGCAATTTTTTTCATTCAGTAGTTTGCCATTGCTTTCTGAACGGTACGGCGCTTATACTATTGTTTAAAATCCACACAAAGCGATCTGCTACCAAACCGCCTGCAGCAGGTTTCGAACCTGGTATATCTGGATTATGAAACTGCGTTCATATCCATTAGGCCACAGACGCGTTACTACTACCAACTAAATTTGTATATTTAGGTTAGCCAATAATATTTCGGCTTCCTTCAAATTTCAACCAATCCCTTTCATCGTACTATCTTAGCCTTTCCTTCACCTACTTTTTTCGAAAAAATATGCTATCCAATCTAAGCAGATATGACTTGACCTGACAGTATCTCTGATTCTCTATGTATTATTACCAATATTTAGTTAATTAGTGGACTATTTATGTAATTGATAACATATTCTTGGTTAGCAAGTCTTCAGGTACACGAATATATGATTTTTATGGGGCTAAAGGGCTTGGTTCAAAATTCTATCTTTTTTTCCATGTTAGTTGTTTATTTTTAAACTACCTCCTGTTCAATTCTTTTTCCATTTACTTTCCAGTTAATTACGAGAGTCTCTCGTAACACGTTTAGAATTACGTCATTCGCAATAAGAGCTAAGCGTGTTTTCTAACTTTTTCCTCGTATTTTTGAAAAACCACCTAAGGCAATACTAGCAAGTTAGTTTTATTTTTAGAAACAAATGTGAGACGTGATTTGCGTTGGTTATCTATCCGTGCCCCTCCCTTCTACAATGTATTTAGGCAAATACTTAGTTGACCTAGGAAAGTGTTTCGTTTGTCGTCAAGGACGAATTTGAAAATTTGGGTACCTTTTTTTGTTCGGCAAATGTGTTTTCAAATAATAAGCTGAAGGCGTAGGCGACGACTAAGATTCTCGCCGAAAATTTGTAGTACTATCCTATCTTTGACTTTATGCACTATACTGTTATATTCTAAATTAGATATTGTATTTAGAAGTTTACCACAATTCCCAATGATAACTCTCGGGCTGGCTGCCTAA
The DNA here is from genome assembly GCA_024509875.1 of Oreohelix idahoensis. Lineage (NCBI taxonomy): Eukaryota > Metazoa > Mollusca > Gastropoda > Stylommatophora > Oreohelicidae > Oreohelix > Oreohelix idahoensis. The sequence continues at coordinate 127,905 of JAMPIV010002458.1, forward strand.
AGCATGTACCTACTACTACTTTCACTTCTATTGATACTAATTCTATCACAATCAGCACTATACTACAACTGTTACTACTTCTTTTCCTATTACAACTACAACTTGTGTTATTACTACTATTATTGTTACAAGGTAAATGTGGTCCAAACGTAGATACTGCCGTAAGGGGGTGAAGGGTTCGAGACTTCCCAATACTTGGTCCTGTTTTTTTATAAAAGGGGGGTAAACACTTTTTCGTACTTACCTGAACTGCTTAAAATAAAACAAAAAAAGGTAGGGGGGAGGTGATTCCAGAAATGTTGCCACCGATGAGCAACACAGGCAGGAATATTTAAAGAAAAAAAAGTCCAGCGCCATGAAGTATGTTGGGAGCTAAATGCGCGTTGTTTCAACAAGAAGGCAATGTAGTTCCTCTTCCGAAAACAAGCCACAAAAAAGATTGCAACTTTGGTGGAAAATGGGTCGTCCAAATACGACGTCACGCAGTGAAAAAAAAAAGGGGGGGGGGGGGGGGCGGGAGGAGAGAAATCTAAAACTGTGTGATAAAGTGTGACGATGGGGGAGAATTGGGATGGAGGTTGGAAGAAACGTGACGTCACACAAACAAATACGAGTGATGTTCATTTCTTACTTTTTTTTTATACTTTTGCCTCGTTTCGGTGACGCGCGTCCCGTTCAACCTAGTCGGTTATATTAGGGCGCATATCCGAACACAACAGACCCTTACGTCTGAGATTTTTTATTTCTTACTTAAATAATGTCGGAACAAAATAGATTTTGTAACCTAAATCCTCAAAGTCTGTTTAAATGCAATAGCTAACAACACCCTCGTGGACGACATATTAATATTATAATCTCAGCTGAAATATCGGATAATTATTATAATCTTTAACTATTTTAAACTGGTTTTAATTACACATTTCTTTTCTCTTTTTTTTTTTTTTTTTTTTTTTTTTAAATACAGTGTAATGCACATTTTTCCGGTAAACGATGTTGGTCTGGAAGAAAATGGATTTCTAGTTTGTTTAATGGAGGAGAATCTTAATTTGCTGCGGGTTAATGATAACGAAGAGAAATAATTCACTGATAACAATTTGAGTTATTTTCGTTTTTTTTAATTTTTTTTTTTTTGGGTGTTTATTTATTTATTTTTTTGAATTGTTGTTATTTTTCTCTCAAGTTTAACATTATTTTATGAAACTTTAACACACAAGTGTCATGAAATATTCTAATCCACATATATAAATTATTAGGTAAATATGAAGCCTAACAAATAAAATTAATAAAGAGAAGAGCAATGGTAAAATGACATTGCTGTCACAAGGAATGTACTCGAAATCCCCCTTGTTTTCTGCTTCGTCTGCAAATTGTAACGCTTTCACGTTGATAGTAAAAGCTTACTGTATTATACCCGCTTTCTTCAATGAAACGTGTGCTGTATTTCTTGGAAAAAACATTGAGAGACTGCGTAATGACCTAAATTAATCCTAACATTAATTATATTACGTTACCAAAACGAACGAACAGATGGACAAAAGGATAGCGAGAGGGGAGGGCTGAAAATCAGGAACGCATGCAACACGCGACGCGCGATATACAAATGCTGGCATCACGCGTGTAAGTCTACAAGCACTAACTTTTTCAGACGGACAGTGATAAAATACACTACCCTTTCCCAGAGTTAGGTTTATAAATCATAACAGACTCTTATTAGAAAAGATAACATTAGATGGGTTTACGGTTGAAAACATAACAGTACCCAGACAGCACATCTTCCAAACAGGAGGTAGTAGAAAATACATATTTTGAACGCAGCCACGTAGCTCCTTTAAATTAGTATTTTTGGGTTCCTTAGGGCTTGCTGACAAATAATATGTAAAACGTTACGCAAATAGTTCAGGAATTAATAAATTATACCCAAAATAAAATATTGGGGGTGCCTGACAGCATAAAATCATTTCTGCTCATAAGATTTTTTTTTAATGTGTTTGAAAAAAATTTACGTTACAGAAATAGCCTACCATGTAAACTCCAAATTGATTGGAGCGCAACAAATGAAAGCCTAACCACGATTGGTCGGGCTATAAATACTATCTTGGTTGTTAGGGGAGACGGGAAAAGATAACATTTTTTCAAACACTTATCGAAACGTGGCTCATTGGCCAGTCTCGCTGATATACACACTTGGGAGCGTTAGTTCGAGACCACTTGTTTAAAATAGCTTGATAAAGCATCAGTGCGTTGAAGCCAGCATATATTTGGCTCAATAAAAGCCTGGAACATAGGCAGATGGAAGTTTGTGCCAGTTTGTGCCAGAAATTCATTGCTAATCAACGTATCTGTGTTATTCGTATGAATTGTGGGACAGTGGTCTTGATGGTACTGAGCAGCATCTGGTCAGAGATTTGCTGAATCCAGTGTCGGACAGCATACTCCTTGGTCCTTTTAGCTATCAGTGAGGTGTCTCCAGAGCCCAGAAGAGAATTCGAGCAGAGGAGTCCTTTCCTGCCGCCATCACTCAAGATAAGCAGAGTTGGCCAGCTGAGCTCAACATTATGTCCCCTCATCTTGAAATAAATTTATAAAAATACTATTCAGAGGGGAATTTACTTGTCTTAAAATCAGGAACTTTGAACATCTCAAATACTGGTCCCTAAAGACAAACTATTGAAGTCATGATGACAAATACCAACAGAGCTTGAACAAAACAAAACCAGTATTACCTCATTTTACTACTACACAACTGACACACATAGAACATTTGTAATAATATATGTCACTACAATATTCATATTAAATACATTCTGTACATAACTTGTAATTTAAATTGATTGTGATTCCTGGTTCCCTTGTAGTTGAATCAGGACACATATTCATTCATGCCAGTAATGAATACATATTGTTATTCCAAAGTTTATCAGTGACTCTTTTAAGATATCTTTGTAGAGTGTTATATGTATGTGAGTGTCACAGTGTTGTCAAGAGTAGTGGATTAAATTAAATTGTTTATCTGTCTGTTGTTGTGACTTACACTTCTATTCCAGAATAATTCTGACTGAGATATATAGATATGTGGTAGCAAGTAAGGTTATCTATAATACACTACTCTTAATAGATATAGATACCTTCACAGCTGATCTCAGTCAGTACACTAAGTTCCCTATAAGTATTTATAACATCCCACTTCACCACATATATTGGGGGCTCGCTCTTGGGATTTTGAATCTTTAACTATTAAAAATATTGGGGGTAATTCACTTCAGGGAATATAAGAAGTAAAAGGTATCCTTGGGTGGAATTAAATAAGGTTGAGCTCACGGTGCCTGTGTTGTCCATTAGAGATTGAATTGTTGGTTAGACATTGTATAAATTTACATAATAGACAATGGCGGACCTGGCCAAATTTCGATCTGCTGCGGTTCAGACTGCCAAAGAGTTAGGATTAGATGGGCAAGTTATGGTTGCCTATGTCACAACGGAATGTGACAAATTTATTGAACGCGAAGAAAGAAGATTAGAAAAAGAGGCCGAAAGAAAGTTGGAGGCTGAGACTAAGAGGTTGCAAGCTGAGGCTGAGACTAAGAGGTTGCAGATTGAGGCTGACAAAGAGACTAAGAAATTGGAGGCAGAAAGAGAAGACAAACGATTGGCTGCAGAAAGGGAAGAGAGGAAATTAGCTGCAGAAAGGGAAGCAGAAGATAAAAGATTACAAAGGGAACATGAGTTACGACTAAGGGAGTTTGAGTTTCAAGGCCATGCTCCTGAAAATGGTGCCAGTCCCTTTGCCTCTGATGCTACGGTTACTCAGGGAGCCTCAATCTCAGCTATGAATTTTCATTTAGATCATTTTGTTGAGAAAGACGATGATATTGAGAGCTATATAAATAGGTATGAGCTATTAGCTACCACGTATGGGTTAGAGAGAGAAAGGTGGAGCTTAAAGTTATCTCAGGGACTTCGTGAGGCAGCTTATGAAGTTTTTGCAAAAATGAGCAGAGGTGATCAGGAAAATTATGACATGCTAAAGCAGGCTCTTTTGTTAAGGTATGAAAAGAATGCAGAATTTTATAGGAAAAAATTTAGGAATGCTAAACTACTGTCAGGTGAAACCTATCACCAGTTTTCTGCACGAATCGAGACATACTTGGAGAAATGGACTTCTCTGGGGAAAACCCAAGATCTTAAGGAAATGGTCCTTATAGAGCAACTAAGAGAGTCCATGGCTCCAGACCTGAGAAAGTTTCTCATGGAACAAGGTGCAGAGAGGCTGGATGAGTTGCTAAATGTTGCTGAAAGGTATCAAGCAGCTCAAGCAGAGGTAACAGGTAATAAAAAGAAACAAGTGGATAACTTTAGGGCACCACAGAACTTTAATAAATTTGATCCTAGGGATCAAAATAAAGGTAAGCACCAATTTGATAGGCCACGGTATGACAATAAAAATAAATTCCCACAATTCGATGAAAGGAAATATGATGAAAGAAAATCTTTCAACCAAGGAAAAAAGGTGGTGTAAAAATTGTCAGATGGACAATCATGACACTGACCGTTGCAGAAGGAAACCTGTGTATATGGCAACCCTTCAGGTCAGGTCGACCTCAAGACAGGAGGAGGATATTATGTTAGATACCACTCCAGAAGAGATGAGGAAGGCACAGGCTGGGGATAAAACACTCAAGCCATGTTTCAGAAAATTGTCAACTTGTCATACAACTCCAGGCAAGGGAGATTTTTACATGAAAAACAAGTTGATGTATAGGAAGGCCGGAACTAGATCCCATGGTCACGGACAGCTGGTTCTTCAAAAAAGATACAGGACAGAATTAATAAGGAGCCTACATGTGAAACCAGATGGGGACCATGAGAAGATAGGTACCATCATTCAAAAGGTGGCTCACAATTATTATTGGCCCAAAGCAAGATGGGACATTGAGAATTTTGTAGAAAGGTGTAGCATAGCACATGAGGGAACACCCACAAGTGGGAACATGGATCAGGACCTGGACACGCCATGGGGCAAAATCAGGCCTGACAATAAAAGGAAAAATAGATTTGATAAAGTGGACCAAATGGAATGGGAAGCCCCTTTTCAAGGACAAGCTTCACTTAACTGTTTTACAATGGCCACTATGCGGAGAGTGCAAAAAGATGTCTTACCCCAGGATAAGCCGACAATCCCTCAATCGGACTTAAACAAACTGGAGGAAGAAGATGTAGAGAGGAAATCTCTCATCAAGAATTTTAAGAGGGGAGACAGCCCCAAAAGAAAAATTGGTAGCGGTCGTTTTGTGAATGATAATTCTGGGAGGAAAAAATCATCACTATAAAGCTTCGAGTGGAAGAGACCATACCGGTGCATGGACAAATAGGTCCTCACAATTAAAGGTCCATATGTAGCTTTGTTAAGAACGTGGACTGATGAAAAGGCAGAGGAAAACATTACATCTTCATACCAATATGTGAATGAGCTGACCACTCGGTTGAAAACTGGCTGGAAACTTGCCAATGAAAATTTGAAACAAGCCAGGAAGAAACATGCTGCCTATTATAACAGGAAGGCGAAAGACAGAAATTTGGCTGTGGGAGAGAAGGTACTGCTTCTTTTGCCCGGGAGTCAGAATAAGTTACAAATTGGATGGCAGGGTCCATATACAGTTCTAGAGAAGGTGTCTAGAACAAATTATAAGATAGATAAGAAGGGGAAAGAAAAAATCTATTTCATGTGAATCTCCTGAAGAAATATTTGGAAAGAGAACATCAGGAAGAGACACACTTGTTGACCTTGTCCATCGCCATGGAGATGAAAAAGGAACCACTTTCATCATTTGAATATCCATTACACCCCTGTGAGACAGCAGCACAGGTGAAAATCAGTACACATTTAACGAAAACTCAGAAAGAGAGAGTGCAACAGGTTCTAAATAATCATGCAGAGGTGTTAACAGACCGACCAGGGCATACAAACCTATTGGAATATGATATGAAACTCATAGACTCCACTCCTGTCTGTATGAAACCATATTCGATTCCGTTTGCTAAGGAAAAAGCTTTGAAGGAAGAGATAGACTATCTATTGAAGGAAGGAATTATTTCGCACAGTGAGTCGTCGTATAGTTCCGGTGTTGTACTTTTAAGGAAGCCCTCTGGAGAACATAGACTCTGTATAGATTACAGGAGACTGAATGCTATTACAGAAGGACAGGTGGATCCATTGCCGGATACAAATCAGCTGTTTGCCAGACTAAATAAAGCTAAATATTTCTCAAAAGTGGATCTGAGTAAAGGATACTATCAGATTCCAGTAAAGCCTGAGGTTAGACCATACCTAGCTTTTAGTACCTCAGAAGGACACTATGAGTTTAATAGATTGCCATTTGGATTGAAGAATGCGCCTAGTGTCTTCTCTAGAATGATGAGAAAATTATTGGATCCTCTGAATAATCCCTGTATAACAAATTTTATGGATGATATCCTTATAGCAACAGAAACATTTGAGGAACATATTGACTCTCTGAACATGCTGTTTGATCGACTTAGGGAGGCAAATTTAACAGCCCGACCAACCAAATGTTGCGTTGGATGTAAAGAATTGGAATTTTTGGGACACACAGTTTATCAGGGAAATATGACCCCTGACCCAAAGAATTTAGAGAAACTACAGAAAGCCCCGAGACCACAAACCAAGAAGGACGTGAGATCCTTTGTCTCATTATGTGGTTTCTACCAGAAGTATATCAAAAACTTTAATTCCATATGTGCACCTTTAACGGAATTGACACGTAAAGGACTTCCAGATCGCATTACATGGACACCACAATGGTGAAATGACTTACCAAGAATTGAAGGAAAAGCTCACAAGTAAACCCATTTTGAAATTACCTGACTTAAGTCAAGAATTCATAGTAAGGACGGATGCAAGTAATATTGGGTTAGGTGCAACTCTACTACAGAAATCAGATGCATTGGATGGGGAATTAAGCCCAGTGGCATATGCTAGCAGAAAGTTGAATAAAGCTGAAATCAACTACTCAACTAGCGAAAAAAGAATGTCTTGCAGTAATATGGGCAATAAAGAAATTCAATATTTATCTATATGGGAAGGCATTTAAGTTGCAAACTGACCACAAACCTTTATCGTTTTTAGCACAGGCTAAGCATGAGAACTCTAGGTTACTCCGATGGTCTTTGCTTCTGGCTCCATATAATTTTAGCATTGAATATATATCTGGAAAAACCAATCTGGGAGCGGATTTTTTAAGCCGCCATCCGTGTGATGAGAATCACCGTAAACCCCAGAAATAATAATAAATTTCTCTATGTGTATATAGAATAAAGGACTGACATATAATGTTTGTTTTAAGAGGGGAGGTGTCATGAAATATTCTAATCCACATATATAAATTATTAGGTAAATATGAAGCCTAACAAATAAAATTAATAAAGAGAAGAGCAATGGTAAAATGACATTGCTGTCACAAGGAATGTACTCGAAATCCCCCTTGTTTTCTGCTTCGTCTGCAAATTGTAACGCTTTCACGTTGATAGTAAAAGCTTACTGTATTATACCCGCTTTCTTCAATGAAACGTGTGCTGTATTTCTTGGAAAAAACATTGAGAGACTGCGTAATGACCTAAATTAATCCTAACATTAATTATATTACGTTACCAAAACGAACGAACAGATGGACAAAAGGATAGCGAGAGGGGAGGGCTGAAAATCAGGAACGCATGCAACACGCGACGCGCGATATACAAATGCTGGCATCACGCGTGTAAGTCTACAAGCACTAACTTTTTCAGACGGACAGTGATAAAATACACTACCCTTTCCCAGAGTTAGGTTTATAAATCATAACAGACTCTTATTAGAAAAGATAACATTAGATGGGTTTACGGTTGAAAACATAACAGTACCCAGACAGCACATCTTCCAAACAGGAGGTAGTAGAAAATACATATTTTGAACGCAGCCACGTAGCTCCTTTAAATTAGTATTTTTGGGTTCCTTAGGGCTTGCTGACAAATAATATGTAAAACGTTACGCCAATAGTCCAGGAATTAATAAATTATACCCAAAATAAAATATTGGGGGTGCCTGACAGCATAAAATCATTTCTGCTCATAAGATTTTTTTTTAATGTGTTTGAAAAAAATTTACGTTACAGAAATAGCCTACCATGTAAACTCCAAATTGATTGGAGCGCAACAAATGAAAGCCTAACCACGATTGGTCGGGCTATAAATACTATCTTGGTTGTTAGGGGAGACGGGAAAGGATAACATTTTTTCAAACACTTATCGAAACGTGGCTCATTGGCCAGTCTCGCTGATATACACACTTGGGAGCGTTAGTTCGAGACCACTTGTTTAAAATAGCTTGATAAAGCATCAGTGCGTTGAAGCCAGCATATATTTGGCTCAATAAAAGCCTGGAACATAGGCAGATGGAAGTTTGCGCCAGTTTGTGCCAGAAATTCATTGCTAATCAACGTATCTGTGTTATTCGTATGAATTGTGGGACAGTGGTCTTGATGGTACTGAGCAGCATCTGGTCAGAGATTTGCTGAATCCAGAGTCGGACAGCATACTCCTTGGTCCTTTTAGCTATCAGTGAGGTGTCTCCAGAGCCCAGAAGAGAATTCGAGCAGAGGAGTCCTCTCCTGCCGCCATCACTCAAGATAAGCAGAGTTGGCCAGCTGAGCTCAACATTATGTCCCCTCATCTTGAAATAACTTTATAAAAATACTATTCAGAGGGGAATTTACTTGTCTTAAAATCAGGAACTTTGAACATCTCAAATACTGGTCCCTAAAGACAAACTATTGAAGTCATGATGACAAATACCAACAGAGCTTGAACAAAACAAAACCAGTATTACCTCATTTTACTACTACACAACTGACACACATAGAACATTTGTAATAATATATGTCACTACAATATTCATATTAAATACATTCTGTACATAACTTGTAATTTAAATTGATTGTGATTCCTGGTTCCCTTGTAGTTGAATCAGGACACATATTCATTCATGCCAGTAATGAATACATATTGTTATTCCAAAGTTTATCAGTGACTCTTTTAAGATATCTTTGTAGAGTGTTATATGTATGTGAGTGTCACAGTGTTGTCAAGAGTAGTGGATTAAATTAAATTGTTTATCTGTCTGTTGTTGTGACTTACACTTCACCATACTCATACCCTAGACACATAACGTAGCATCACACTATTCCAGAATAATTCTGACTGAGATATATAGATATGTGGTAGCAAGTAAGGTTATCTATAATACACTACTCTTAATAGATATAGATACCTTCACAGCTGATCTCAGTCAGTACACTAAGTTCCCTATAAGTATTTATAACATCCCACTTCACCACAACAAGTATGAACTGAAGTCATTCATTTCTTTACTTTAAATTTATTTTATTTTTTTTTTTTTTTTTAAATTCAATTACGCCAAAATGAACGATATATATATATATTTAGCAGCATTTGACCAGCAAAACAGTTATTGTAAGCACAATTTTACTTAAAAGAATGTTATTTTGTCAGAAATAGTTAACCAATAATTCATTGGATTACATTCTTTCTTTTGAGTGGGACAAAAAAATGGGGGAGAAAAAAAATGGGGGGGGGGGGGGGTTCTAAGATTTGTGACGTCACATAGGAAAAAAAAAGGGTGGGGATCGGAGTTTTTGTTACGAAGTGTGACAAGGGGGGGGGGGGGGGAATAGCTTAAAAATGGCCACAATTGCGTGACGTCATATGTGTACGACCCCTTGGATGTTAATGTGACGGAGGGATTAGACAAACAGGAGGTTTAATTTCCCACAACACTCGTCCAGATTTCTCATTTTGTCTCGCATACGGTTTTAGTTGTGGCAAGGTCAACGGCAAAGTCTAGTAAGCGTTTCTCGAACTAATTGGTCTCAGGACCCCTTTACACATTTAAAAATTATTGAGCACCCAAAGGAGCTCTAGTTTCTGTGGGTTATACCGTGAGAGAATGAGAGTGGAAAGGGCAAATAACGTCTAAGATTATTATGAAAATAATAGTCTCACGGACCCACTGAAAGGTCTCGTCCACGGACCACACTTTGAGAACCGCTGGTCTATGTCGTCGAGCTGTTTTGTGCCAGTGCGTTTTATTTCTGATGGTGATTGACGTTGTTTTCATAACCCAGTCTAAAGCCAGTAAGAAAAGAAATGGGTCAAGAGCATATCACATTGCTGGGAATGCTACCACAGTAAACACTGCTAAAAGTATTACAATTTCTGTATCGTTACTATTATTATTAATTGTCTGAATGAAACATGTGTAACCAGCAATAAAACAATCCCCATAGTTTTTCGGGAAAATACGGAAAGGGCGCGCATTTACACTGTAAAAACTAAATTGAAAACCCATTAACAGAACACGCATGTCTTACAATCTATTCATGTTGCGTCGACCATTGTTTATAAGTTATGATACGTTTGATTATTGTTGTTATTGAACTAGTGCTGCTGAGCTTTTCGCTCTTTTGCAGCCAATACCAAGTTGAAGACTCCCTGGTATTATCTACACTGTAGATCTTGGTTTTATTGTGGTTTTTCTGCCATTCCGAAACGTGTAGAGTTGAAGTCATGAGCTCCAGTTTCTCCAGCTTGGCTTGCATTTAAAGGATTATCACATCTGGTCCCGACTTAGGAGGAAGAAGCGTGTGGCATACTATGCATTCCCGCCATCCAAGGGAGCTTTCCAAATACGCAGAGCTAAAATACTGTGCTCTGGTTCTGGGCTCTCCCAAGGAATCGACAAGTCCCATACAGAGCCACCTCTCAGCTCCCCCTGCCTATCACTGGGTCCATAGTGAGATCCTCCTGCATGCAGGCAACCAGGTCAAAGCCAGAGTTACGTCTGGGGTTCAAGTGACTCCTACAAGCTTAGTGTGCAATGCGGGGTTCTCAACATGTTTCTCCACAGGGGTAATCCTTAGAAGTTTATAGATGATTTCAAGAGTCAATGAGGGTGTAATTAGCCTCACAGACAGAGGTTCACATCCAAATCTACAAACTATAGCATTGTGCATAGCTGGTGTGATTAAAGTAAGACTCCAGATACGACTCCATGCATGATACGTTTGATACGACGATCCAGCGAAGTTGACATGGAATAGAGAGGAATGAAATGACTCCAGAAGAAAAAATGCCGTCATCGGGACATGAAGCAGAAAGAGTTCACCATATTTAATTCCCGTCATTTATGGCGGGTTACTATGCTCGCTAGTAATAGTTATTGTGATGATGATGTTTATGAACTGACGTTGTCGTTCCTGTTATTACTTGTGCTAATTTTACTGACTTATTATTTTACATTTCTAATCACATCACAGTTTTTAACATGTACGTAATCCAAAACATACTTTATTGCTCCTGCTACTTAAAAAAAAAAGAATAAATAAATAAAAATTAAAAAATCAAAACCACGTATTCGTTTTTAATAATCACAGTCGTCACCAAAGTGGAAAAAATAAAAGTAAAGTTTGTATATTTTCCTTGTGCTGTATGTTATTGGCACTGTGAACCGGATCAATCATTTAAGGGTAGAAGAATCGCTGGATTTTAATCTGAATCGAAAACAGCGAAGAAATTTGGGATTCGTCTATTATCTGATAATTTAGACTATCCTCAATCTAAATAAGTCAATCTCAACTGTCAGAAGACTTTCTAAAAGGTATTTTTTTTTACTTTTTGTCAGAATAGCTTTTTATTTGAAAAAAGAAAATAATGTATCAGAATCGTGTTGTGTATGACTAATGCTCTTATAAGGGTAAAGGTGGTCCAGTAGCAGATACTGTCGTAGGGGAATGAAATATTTGAGAGAAGACTTTGCCTTCCCTAACTCAAGAACAGAATCAGGCACATATTTTTAGAGCTGGGTCAACTTAAGCGTGGAGTGACTTGATTTCGGACTTCGTCTCTTTGACTCAAGAAGCGATCGGTCTAACCACTTTGCTAATAGCTTATTTATTTATTCATAGACGTAACGAGATTTTGCACAGATATACTGTCCACTGCATTTTAAAACGGGCGTCAGATGATCAGATTTCTCATGTCTTACAAAAATTTTGATTTACTGCAAATAATATTGTAAAAATTGCTACTCTGTTCATCAGTAGCTCGAGATCTACTGATAAAAAAAATGAAATAAATATAAATAAATAAACAAGCCTTATTGAACTGAAGTACAACATTTACATACTATATGGCCGCCATTGCCATGGCTACCAATAACACAGTACCATTCCAAAACTTTGTTATCATCGTCATTTCCGTTTTTCGCTCCTTATGGAGCATGCAGCTACCATTTCCATTCAGGAAGCCTACGCCAAAACAACTCTTTGCAAAGGTTGTTCATGTAGCAGGGTTTTAGATTATGAGGTTGCCAGCCTCATGAACAATCTCATATTAGTCGCATTGTACGACATGCCCGAGGGAGCTGTAATAATATTTTTTCTATGTCTCATCAGAGACACCCCTTTGAACTCCAAGGGGCAAAACGCTTTGTTATGCTTATCTTTTCCTGTTGTGAGCGTACAATTAATTGATTGAGTGGCTAGAGTGCAGGTCTCTCGCTGCAAAGGTACCGGGTTAGCTTCACAGTATCGACACGCCCCAGTCTACCCAGCTGTAATGGATATATGACTTTGCTCTTGAGTTAGGGAAGGCAAGGCAGCGAGGAAGGGAACTGGTCACCCCATCTCTCGATGCTGGACCTAGTATAGTGAAGTCTCTAACACTTCACTTCCACTACGGCAGTATCTGCTATGGAACTACCTTTGTTATTACTGTTGTAACGTTAGTTAACATCTGGGGTTGTATCTTGCTTGGCTGCGCATAACGCTGGCTGCTTTTGTTTGTGTCTGTTCTTTGTGTTTTATAAACTTTCTTATCTTTCTCCGTGTATTATCTCTCTGTCAGAAAACGAATCCTTTTGTTATACAGGGTGTCCATGAAAGAATATACCTATTTCTTTTTTTTTTTTTTCACCTACTTCACCAGTGTGTTGAGAGACATGTAACAATTACCGGTTGCAACTCAACTGCGAAAGTTTCACTTGAAATACCCGCCGTGCGCATGCGCACTGTTTTTGCAAAATGGCGCCGACCAAACAACAGAAGGCGTTTTGTGTGGTAGATAGAATATGCGAAAACGACGTCAGTTATCGCAGTTCAACGCAATTTTCGGCGACAGTTTGGGGTTAATCCTCCTGATAAGAATTCCATTAAGCGTTGGTATATGAAATTCAGAACACCCTCATGCAGTCATTGAGCATAAGAGAGATTCTCCAAAGTTAAATTTCTTAGGTGCCATATCTAGAAGGCAGCTTTACGGGCCATTTTTCTTTGCGGAAAAAACCGTTACTGGACTCTCGTACCTGGACATGCTCGACAATTGGATGATGCCCCAACTTGAAGAGAACTCACGGGATTTCGTTTTCCAACAAGATGGAGCTCCACCCCACTACCATGGAGCAGTGAGAGGGTACCTCAATGAACATCTCCCACAATGGTGGATCGGTCGCAGTGGTCCTGACGATGCAGTGTTGCTGAGATGGCCCCCGAGGTCCCCAGACATGATATCATGTGATTTCTTTTTGTGGGGGCTTCATCAAGGACAGAGTCTTTGTCCCACCATTACCTCCAGATCTGGTGGAGAGAGAGCGGATCATTGGAGCCTTTGCCGCTGTTACAGGAGACATGCTGATTCGAGTGTGGGAAGAAATGGTCTATCGACTAGATATCTGTCGCGTCACGAAGGGTGTACATATTGAGTCTGTGTAAGATATGCTTAAAAACTTGCAGAGATTATCTTACTTTTGTGATAGAAAGCATCCTTGTACCACATCATGGGGCCGAGAATACATTTTTTGAAAAGTGTACAATCTTTTATGGACACGCTGTATTACACTGCGGTGTGTATGTTTATACCCCTTTTTTAATGCTTTAAGCATATGTCACAATGTCCTAGCCAAGTACGTATATGTATTTCACTATCACGTATGTGTTTAAGTGTTTGTATGCCATATGTAAGAGCAGGGTAAGATTACACATACAGCTCTACCGGCTTTGATCATGGCCGTGTTTATCTTTGTAGACCTGAGTTTTTTTTTTTAGTGCCTACTCGTACTTGCGTTCGTGTGCGCTCGTCCGGACAATTCTTGTGTATTTGCGGTTTATACTCGTATTTTCATACGTTAGAGAGTTAATTCTCACATGACATTTTCACGTGACTTATATATATATATATATATATATATATATATATATATATATATATATATATATATATATATATATATATATATATATATATATATATATATATATATATATATATATATATATATATATATATATATATATATATATATATATATATAATAGAGCACTTCGAGAACAACTCTCGAGTATTGCGATTTATGATCCGTGCAAAATATGGTTAAGAAAGGATAAGATTTAAAAAAATTTATTGCATTTTTGTTATGTAAAGAAACCTGGATCTGAGAAATCGAGGGTGCGCATTACAAGTTAGAATAATTTTCATGACGCCTTTAAAAACATTTTTATGAAACAAAAAGATCGCAGAGTGTCTAAACTGCGAACATTTTATTGTCCTTAGGTTTAATATCCCTTAGCTTCCCCCACCATCCTATTTGTACTATAGGTGGTGGCATGGGGGGAGGGGTAGGGGATAGGATAGGGTAGTTAAAAAACAAATCTGCTCACTGTCTTGCTTCAGTACTCAACCACTAACCTTAAATTATAACATGCCAAGCCTACATGTCCTGTGCTATCCACTGTCTTCTTTATTCCCTTCATGTCATTGTCTAATTTCCTTCTTCACGCGTGTTTTTTTTTTCTTTCCTCTATTTCTCTTACCCTAGGGATTCAAGATCAAGGACTGCCTTGTTTAGGTTCACACAGACTCTTATACAGACATATTTGAGCTCATATATTTATTTAGCTGCAGTGTGTTGCTCTAATATTATACGCAGTAGTTTATATGAAACAACTAAATTTTAAAAAAACAACAACAAAAATTTGTGATGAGCTCTCTTTTCTTGAAAATCTCCATTGTACCATGTTTGGGTGGAGACTGACGAGAGTTCTTGTTATGGCAGATTCCTGCATCCGAAAGGCTAGTTGATAAAATAATTTTTGTTGTGTTTCATTATCGTCTCCGTGTTCTTGTATATACTCAATGACTGACTAATCATACTAGCTTCGTATTTTATAGCATTATACACACTAGGCTTAGTCAAGTAATGTGATCTGATAAGTAAAAAGAAGCGACGCAAAGTATTGTTTACTTACCAGAGAACAATAAGACCTAAACAAAATATGCATCAGCTGATCTGACTAAAACATCAAAGTGGATAAATCGTACAACACATCTGTGGCCTTCATGACGCCCCGTCAGGCACAGCACGGTATACCTTATACCAGCGCAGCTCATTTTGGAGGCATTCGCACAGAAGGTTTACACTTTAAAGAAATACTTTCGCTTGCATTTTTGTTGCTTTCAGTTGGCATGCTTGTATTACGTAGACAGTAATCTCTTTGCATTAATTTATAAGGGTTGCATGCATGCATGCATAATTTGGCAATGATAAAAACCAATACACAGAAAAATTCTCTTGACTTGGTACAACATAACGTGAACAAACATTAATTAGGGATACTCTCAGCCTAGTACTTAATGGTTATAATGAAAAATTGTGGGACTTGTGTCCCATTTTGCCTAGATGTCCATCGATCCAGCAGCCAGTTAAGGCGCCCTCGTCATTAGGATTAGAATCCCTAAACCTGACTCTAACCCTTACTCCTTATTACTGTGTCTGCGAGTAATTTTCTTAAAGGTCATTTGGGCGAAATCGGCAGCACATCACTGCTTTTCATTTCACCCAGCCATAATGTACAACATGTTAAATTAAATCATGCAGTTTCTCCCCCCATCCCCTTTATAGGCTACTCAGTTTGATGATTTGCTTTTGAAAGCTGAAACTTCCCTCAGGTATACTACCAATTACAAAATCTGATTTTAAGTATTTTGAATATAATGACTGTCTTCAAATCTAGTTTTATACTTCTTTATTAGACTTAACATCTAATCTCCAGATTAAAAAAATTATATTTTTTAAACAGTGTGTTAAATAATTAATTATGTTAAAAAGAATTGTTAAGTTGCCTCACTCAAGTATTATTACACCGTGATGTTATGTTACTGTTTATATTTAGCTACAAAACAAATTGTTATTATGGATTCTGAATGCCTTATATATTTATTGTATATAAAATTGTATTATAAAACAAATGACAGGTGCAATCAGGCTTATATCACAGCTTGTTGATTACTGCTTTTCGTACATGTATGTGCTGATGCGTGCACACACTATACATCAATACACCCACACACTCACATTTGTGTCAGAGCCACTGCTTGCATATTTCTTTGTGATAGTATGTGCTTGTTGCCAAGACTTAATACAAGATTTAATTTTTCTAAAATAATAAAAAGATCTTTTTCTTCTGGGCAGTTTGCTCACGTATGACCACATCTACTTCTTTCATAAAGTTGGCTGTCTGTCACAGGCTTCTCTCAATGCCATACATTTTATCCCAAGAAGAGTTTGATGAAGGCCATGCTATCTGTCTGTTCCTCTCATGGAGCTGGCATTCTGGGAGGACATGTTCTATTATTTGCTTGTCTGCTACACACAGACACATGTCTGCCTGCCTGCTTTTTAATTTGTTTAACAAATGATATTTGAGTCTGCAGTTTCCGGTTCTCAGTCTAAAAAAACTATTATTTGATCTCTTCTTTGAAATGCGTCTGTTGTGTCTGGCTCTAGGTGTTGTCTGTGCTATTTTCTTTAAGTTGATTTTGATAATTTGTTTTATCCCTTCATAAGTTGTCATGTCCTCAATTTGAGTTTTGCTTCCTCCTTCATTGACAAGCCTGCATGTCTTCTAATTTCCATCTATCTTCCAGCTGATAGGAATCAACCGTACATTGACTTTGTTGAATTTATAACTGGTTTCCATTAGTGCTTTTGAGTGGCTATCTATTTTTGTGTATCCTTAGGGTAGTTGTACCACAATCCCTGTGCTCCAGAATGGTTATTGTAGCTGTTTTTAGTGCTTCTGCCTCAACTTTAATGTTTGAAAAAAATAATAAAAAATGA
>JAMPIV010002459.1:0-15000 GCA_024509875.1 Oreohelix idahoensis
TCATCTTCCAGCACCCCATTGAATACTTTCTTGTTCTCTCCTTACATGCCTTGATGACATCGTCCATTAGAAGTATGAAAAGATAAGGTGACATGATATCAACTTGTCTTAGACCTGGTTAGTCTGAACTCTTTTGACTTATGGTTTGCTGTCCTCACATGATTTCTGCAAGATTTGTAGAAACTCTGTATGGCATGAATCAGAGGTGCTGGAATGTTCTTCCTTGCCAAACAGTCCCATAATTTGCTCCAGAAGGCCCTGTCAAACGGCTTTACCAGATCTATGAAACAAAGATGGATCTCACTCTTACACTCAAGGGCCTTTTCACTGAGCTTTCTGAGTATGAAGATTAGGTCTTGAGTACTTCGTTTTTGCTCGGAATCTGCACTAGCCCTCATCCAATTGTGGCTCAGTTTTGCGTCGGAGTCTCTGCTTTAGGATTCTGGAGTAGATTTTACCAGGGTCACCGAGAAGGGATATGTCTCTATGATTGTCGATTGTCACTCTTTTTGAAAATCCGTGTTATGATGGCAATCCCCTAATCCTTTGGTTCATGAAATTATCATTCTATATGATGAAGTTGCCAGCCTCAAATGACTTGAGCATCCACTAGCGATTTTCACATATTAATATTTCACATAGCAATATATGCATATTAGTTCACATGTTAGTAATGAAAAATATAGAATGTAAAAAGACAACTTACGCCAATCCTGGCTCACCAACTTTTTGCTCAGATGAATAAAGTTAAGGCACTTGATTATGCATCTTACATGTGTTCTTGTGGGTCGTTACTTTTTATAAGATAATTCCCTTTATGACTCCGTGTGTTTCAGTTTCCTCGGATATTCCGGTTTTCCTTATCTAATTGATTGAGTTTTCCTGGGCTGTTTTTGGAAGTCATGATGAATACTCCAATAAAATTTGCCCGGTCTGATAAGATGGAATCCTGATTCTAATTACTGGCCAGGGTTACCGGGGCCCGAAAGGGGAGCAAAGAATAGTAACACTGTGCCCTACCAGGCATGTCGTAGAAAGCGACTAAGGGGGGTTGTGCATGGGTCTGGTTACCCCATCCCGTAATAAACTTTTTACCACAAAAACTTCAACAGACATGGACAAGTCAGATAAAGAGTGTAAATCAACTCAGCCGCCCAAGACGGCGGAGGGTCCTCTGGTGGGGAGGCGCATGAGGCAACCTAGAGAATACCGAGGGGAGTCTGGGTTGCCGACTAACCTTTTTTCGTCAAGGAAAATCTCCAGGATTTGCACCTGGGATGTTCGCACTCTGTGTGAACAAAGGAAAACTGCACAGGTAGCAGCAGAAATGGCGAATTGCAGGATTGGTGTCCTGGGTCTCTGCGGGACGCGGTGGAAGGGCGTGGAGAAGAGGAGATTGGTCGCGGGAGAGATGGTGTTGTCCTCGGGACATGGGGAAGGGCGGCCCAAGGCGGTGAAGGGGTGGTTCTAATGCTGTCCAAGGAAGCACAGAAGGCACTTATAGAATGGGAGGCAATGGGACCCTGAAATGTAGCGGCAAGGTTTGGGTCGGCCAGGGAGAAAGTGGATATAGACATCTTTCAGTGTTGTGCAGCAACGGACGATAGAGGGGAGTCTGTGTGGGAGGACTTTTGCATCAGACTACGGGGTGTCTTGGACAATGGGAAAGGAAGGGACATCACGGTTTTGATGGGGGACCTGGGTGCGAAAGTGGGAACGGACGGCACTGGCTTTGGGGAGATGATGAGAGGGCATGGGTTTGGTATGATGGGCGAGAGTGGAAAACTATTGGCAAACTTCTGTGCTTCAAATCAACTAGCTATGGGAGGAAGCATGTTTCCACATGGAAGAATACATGGAGCAACATGGATATCGCCGGACCACAGGGCTGGGAGTCGGATTGATCGCATGTGCATGGGCGGGAGGTTTGGGTCGTCATTGCATGGTGTGGGGGTGTGTGGAGGGGCGGATGTTGTGTCGGACCACCGTCTTCTGTCGGCTGAGGCAAAGTTAAGACTCAAGAAATTTGCGGCAGCAAGTGGCTGTGGACAACAGTGTAATGTGTGATATCTAGGAGATCGGGAGGTGAGAGAAAAATTTTCAATAACGGTTTCCAACAGGTGCCAAGAGCTCCGGCGGCTGGGGGATGGGACGGATGCGGAAGACC
Organism: Oreohelix idahoensis; assembly: GCA_024509875.1. Taxonomy (NCBI): domain Eukaryota; kingdom Metazoa; phylum Mollusca; class Gastropoda; order Stylommatophora; family Oreohelicidae; genus Oreohelix; species Oreohelix idahoensis. The sequence goes on from JAMPIV010002459.1 coordinate 2,168, forward strand.
ACTGGCGACGGGTAAAAGGTGTATGGAACGGGACATGTGGGGAGGTGCTGAGAGGGAGAGGGCATCAGCACAGGGCATGGATGGTAACAGAAATCATTGGGAAGATAGAAGACAGGAAAAACGGAAGAGCGGATTTGGACAGAAGCAGGGCCAGAGGCTCCAAGGCCAGGGCTCATGTGGTGTACATAGAGGCGGACAGGGAACTGGGAAGAGGCATCAGGGGAGACAAGATGAAATGTATTGATGATTTTGCGGGGAAGGCGGGGGAGGCTGCGGCCAGGAGAAATGTGTGGGACCTGTGCAACGGCGCTGAGAAGCTGGCAGGGAAATGTAGGCAGGCAGATGGAATCATTGAAGATAGGAATGGAGGGCTGCTTAGTGATATACAGGGGTGGATGGAGTGATGGACAGAACATTTTGAGGAGCTTCTCAGTGGGCCATCTCCGGCTGGTCCCCCACACGTCCGGCCGGCGGAAAAGGAGCTACAAATCAGCTGTGAGCGGCCAAGTGGAGAGAAAATAAGGAAAGCCATGGAGCTTCTGAAGGATTGGAAAGCAGCTGGTCCAGATTGCATTCCAGCGGAGGCCATCAAAACAGATATTGATACCTCTACAGAGATATTATACAAACTACATGGCAACGTCTGGGAGAGAGAGGAAATGCCAGCGGAATGGAAGGAGGGTTGTCTGGTCGGGTTGCCTGGGAAGGGAAGTTTACAGGAGTGCACAAATTATAGAGGAATGGTGTTGCTGTCGGTGTCAGGAAAGCTATTGGACAGAGTAATCCTGGAGAGATTGAAGGAGTCTATGGGCAGGCGGCTGAGAGATGAACGGGCAGGTTTTCGACGGGGTGGATCCTGTACGGACCAACTGGCTACATTGAGAATGTCTGACAGTGAGGTCTGTTACCCAGGCATTATAGGTGCCAATGAGATAAGGTCATACATTTTTAGTAGACCAATCAAAATCATTGACGGTGACAAGGGTCCACAACACCTGTCGGGCTAAGAGGTTAATACAAGGGGATTGACATAAGTCTTGGGCCTGACCATGAAGGACATGTCAAAGAGAGCTGAAATTTTGTATAGTGTTTATTCCTTTTCAATATAGCCACCGTCTGAATTGACACACTTCTGCCATCTCTGCTTGACCTTGAAAAGACCTTGGGAGTAGAGCACCCTATTTTTCTAACTAAACCAGTCATCACATGCCAATATAACCTCTTCATCGCTGTCAAAATGATTTCCTTTTAGCTGTTTTTTAAGATTTGGGAATAGAAACAAGTCTGATGGAGCCAAATCTGGAGAATATGGTGGATGTGGAAGAATTTCAATATTCAAATCGTTGGCTGCTAGCTGCACAAGCCGTGCTTTGTGAGAGGCCGCGTTGTCTTGAAGCAAAGGAAGATTTTGAGTGCGCGTTATCCCTCGTTTCCTGGTCACAACCTTTCTTAGTTTGGTGAGAAGATCTGCATAGTACTGTCCATTAACTGTGTTGCCAAGAGGCAGATAATCTTTCAACAGGACACCTTTGCCGTCCCAAAAAACAGTCAGCATCACTTTTCCTGCAGCTTTCTGCGCCCTCGGCTTGACAGGTGTTGGTGTCACGTGAAAGATAATTTATTTTACCATCTTGTCCATAATTTGATTACTCCCTTAAATGTTCTGTTTTCCGAGACATTTTGTATTTTCGTTTCTTTCATATTCTACCTACATTTTTTCACCTTCTAAACCCCACCCGAGGTTGTTTACGCTGGCCAGCTGCGGTCAGCTAACGCTAGACGTAATGTTATCTAAACGCACCTGTTCGACCAGAGAAACATTTCTCGGGTCCGCTTTAAGTGTTAGAACGAGCCAAAGACGGTTTCTGTGAAAGAAACGGTTCGTTAGCGGCGGGTACCCTCTGTGGTCCCAACAGGGGAATTTCTCTGGTCGCTTTAAAACGTTTGATGACGAGCGGCTGGTACCCTTTGAGGCCTGGGTAACGAGTGTGATCTGTTTCAGGGGAAGATAACAATCGCGGTCAGTCTTTGGGTTTTCGCCCCTTAGACAAGATAGAGCATAATGTTATGCATTTCTCTACCTGGGGAACTTTCGCACGATTTCTTTTGTCTTACTCTAGATTACGTCTTTCGCCGAACTTCTGTAGAAATATGCAGGCCAGGTCCGGGGGGAGCGTCCCTTGTGATCTATAAGAGTAGACTGGTTTTAATAGACAAAGACATTCGTAAATTTTCCTGGCCCGTAGATGACCATCATGAGATAAGGCAAACTTTAACACAGTACTAGAATGTGTTTGCCTATGTTCTAGTCATTTTTCGGGGTGAGTTGACATATCTTATAATTATAATATGATGTATTCATGTTAGCTTTTATATATATCTGTTAGGGAAGTGAATTTATTTCTGAGGACTTCTCCTAGTAATTTATTCAGTGATAAGGTAGCGCTGTCTACGGCCTATTAAGTGGTGCTTAAACTGTTACGGTTTATCATGGGTTAAATGTTAAACTTACAATAACAGATATTAGGCGTAGAATCAGTCCACGAATGCTTACCATTGGGTTAAGAGTCAGCAAAAATTAACTGTCATTTCTGTAAGATAATGTCAGGTGTGGATTGTTCACTTTAAAACTGAATAGTGAGATGCAGGTAATAACTCTGGATTATAGGAGATAGTCACTTATTCCTTTTGATAGATATTTCTAGTGGCAAGGGAGGATCATTTTATGCTTACTTGTGTGGCTAGGCACTAGTCTATAACTTTCACAGAAAGCAGTCACCAGGCATAGATATAATTATATCTTATGATTTAGCCACAACTGTATTATTATAGCAAGAACATTGCATTTTCTTTGTACTCATTTTGTGGGATATTAATATTTTGTTTCCCCAAAAGGGGACATACGATTTATTTGTGTAATGTCAAATGCTGTAATCTGTTTATGTAAATTCATTTAATGTTGTAAGATGAATAAGCATATTCATTTAACTGTAACTACAGGTTAGGTTTCCTGTATGTTGAGATTGGGAGAAGAGGAGTAGATTTTTGATGTCAGAACATTTACTGACAGGTACCTGGGGGTGCAAAAGATATTAAGCCTATGCGGGCGCGTGTTGATAATTGATATTTTTAAGGAACAGGAGACATGGTTAAAGACAGCCCTAAACTATCATAGCAATAACTACAATAAATTTAATCCCATAGTGGAGCGAAACTTTCTGTATAAAGTTAGTGTGATTTATTATTTGCTTGAAGTAAAAGGGTGTCTCTTTTTGGGTCTCAGTTTCAGGAAGACCGAATCGCTAGAGCAGACTTCAGTCAGGCGAAGAAAGTCATATACTCTTCGATCTAGAGGGTTTCTGTATACATCTAGCAACGAATCGTCAACCCCGTTCCTGAATCAAAACCCCTTTTTGTCAACGCCAAGTTAAGCTCACGCAGTGCAACGGAGCCAACGCAAAATCTGGAATCGCCAAATGCAGTAGTAGCTCTCTACTCGCCTATTGGATTACCAGCCAGAGCATCGCGGCTTCCAGAATATCAAACCCGCCCAGCATGCCTATAGCAGAATTCCATATCACCCGCCTTTTTTGTGCCTAAACGGGGCACTCAGCAAACCACAGCCAAACCAGTTTAAACAGGATTTACAGCCAAGCGGAGCCTTGCGCCGGATAAGCGCGCCTGGGACTTTTTGTCCTCAAGTGACTTCTTCTGGTGTATTTTCTGGATACTTAAAACCTCGCACGTATGAGCAGCCATCTATGGACAGGCTGTCGTTCAGTTTGTTTATTCGATCAGCAGGAGATAAATAGAGTCTTCCAGACCACCTCGCGCAATTAGGGAGGAATCACCAATGATAGCGCCTATAGTGATTTTATTCAGGTTAATTCCATCACCCATGGAGGATATGTACGAAAAAACCACTTACTGGAGCTATTTCATATGGTCCCGAAAGCGGACGGACTGACACTCAGTTATTTCATCTCTCTGTGTTCTACAGGTTTTATGAATGGTGGTGTGTGTGTGGTTGTTGGTGTATTTTGCATATTTTGGTTATTGATGATTATTGATGTAATTTTATGTTGTTGTGATGATATGCATTAATTCCATGCTTTTTCTTCTTTAATAAAGTTTACACCTTTATTAATACGCTGTTCACGACCTTTCCATCCATATTTGTATTTTTAGCTCTTTACTAGAATCTCTATGTATGATAAGAGAAAAGAGAGAGAGCAGGAGGTGCTTAGACAGACATAAGTGAGTTGAGGCCTGGAGAGAGAGATCATTTGAATAAATCTTCTTCCAGGTTGTCTCAAGTCCATCTCCTATTTACACCTTATCTAAAGTGTAATCTATAACTCTGTCAGTCCACTATCCCTTGTCGATTTCACTACTGTTGTCCAACTCGACAAATACTCTACAGTCCAACTCAACCACGACAAATGGGGTGGCTCGTCCGAGATTCTAGAACCCATATATACCACGACAAATGGGGTCTCGCCGCGGAATTTGAACTACATCTGCAGCAATCGCAACAGATGAGGTTGCAGTCTGGTAGGAATCTCTCACAAGATTCTATCTTGATTCTTAGAGTTTAGTGTTCGGCAGATTATAGGAATTTCTTTCCCCTAGACATATCGAACTATTTCTTTTGAAAGAAGTCGGAACAGCGTTTTTCTCCACAGCAATCATAAATATTAAGTTACATTTATTGTTCATGCTACACATGAGACAGCTGGTAAAGGTTGATGGTATCACTGCTGAGTTTTTGGTTGACAAATCTGACGACTATTGTTGTAAAAGTGAGAAAAAAAATTTTTTAAGGGTTAATATTTTTTTCAGGAGTAGCTCTTTAATCTGAGATAAGAAGCTACAGATAGTCAGTTACTAGCTTGCATTTGTACCAAGGGAGGGTGTTCATTCGGATGATAGTAACCAATCCTCTCAATAGCTTAGTACTGACAGAACTGGGGTGAAGTGATAGTAATAAGTTTTACATCACTTACATTTTTTGGAGTTTTTTGGGGTCTGTGCTTGTCAATCAGAGTAGCTACAAACTTTCTTGTTTTTAAAGTTCCCAGGCTAGCCTAGATTTTATTGATTATTAAGTTAATCAGCACCTAGTGGACTAGGTAACTAAGATCTCTAGGTTCTATTCTTCTATAGTGTTTGCTCACCCTGATATAATGGCCGATCTAGATAAAGTGCATAGGATTGCCCTCGAGGTAGCTAAGTACATGGAGTACAAGGATAGCGAAATCCAGCCCTTTCTAGAATTTGCAGTAAGCCTGCAGGATCAATACGAGGTAGACAATTGGTTTGACAGCCGTTTAATCTTAGCATGGTCCTGTAAACAAACTGGGGAGAGTGAAGCATTCACCCGACAGTATGTAGAAGAAGTGATAGAAGATGAGAAGCAAAGGGAAAAGCAAAGACAAGAACGGGACAAGCAATTGGAAATGGAGCAACAAAAACGGGACAAGCAATTGGAAATAGAGCGACAAGAAAGGGACAGGCTACACCAAATCAGAATGAATGAACTGGATAGCCAAATTCGGAGGGTGGAAACAGATACTAAATGTAGTCACTCTACTTCCCCTTCTACTGTGCCCTTAACGGTCAACGCCCCTGCAAACCTTGCGCCCATGAAAGAAAACTTGCCTGCTAAAACCGAACCCCAACTCCAGAAAATTGACTTTCCTTTGGACTTGGATCCGAAGCCCAAACAAGGAAAGAATTTACGTCGGGACAGCAGACCTAAAGCCACGGGAAAAATTACGCAACGTTCCCAGGCATGGAAACTGCACAAAGGTGAGACAGGTGCTAACAAGCATTGTAATACGGATTGTTCCCGTCTGGCAAGCGGCGAACCCCGAGCCTCTCACGCTCCAGACCGAGCAGCACCTAACCGACACGTGACGTCGAGAAAAGGGAGCCACACCCTATCACGTTATATTTCGCAAGATTCCCGGCCGGACAGCGAAAAACCATATGCAGAGGCGTATCCCTCCAACTCAACGATCGTAGAAAGGAGGCGCCGCTCCTCTTATCACCCTGAGCTTAAAAGGTGCAAGAATAAGTCGCCTGCTAAAAGGGTTAAACTTTCCAAACCGTTCCAAGGAACTTTGGAAAAACACACCGAGAGTTTTCTCTCGGGCACTTCGCGATCAAACGGGATCTCAAACCGTCCAGTCTTTTGCATGCAGTCTGCGGGGCCTGTCAACCAGGAAGTGGATCTCGCATTGCAGGACAAAGTTCAACTGACGCCAGTAACTTCCTCAGGGGAGGGCAAAGTTGACGTTTATGGTGGACACAGGGTTCCAGGCGAAGGGATCCCTGGTATTCCATTTGAGTCTCTCACACTTCTCAGGGCAGAAGACAGTGAGAAAAGCTGCCTTACTACTGTACAAGGAGCCATTGTTGAGAGCCTTGGCTCACGTCATGCTAGTAATGGGAAAGCGACTCAACAAACTCTGCAACTCGCAGATATTACCTATCTGTCTTCACGGATAGAAGCTACGGAGATCTGTTATGATTTAGTAGAACCCCAGAATGCGATCGATTACTCTCTGCTTCAGGCAGCTGAGTTCTCTCATTCAAATCGCATTATTCCAGTGGTCTCAACCCCACTGATGGACAGCAAAGTAGTCGCCTCCGCCAGGCCATTACAGAGCAACTTGATCATTTCCGTTGACCAAGCCAGAGTTGTGACTGGCAAGGCAAGGAAAGCTCCAGACCCACCTTTAGACGGCACAGGTCTGAAGATTGATCAATGCTCCCACCGAAACAGGGGAGTAGGTGTGGAGAGGCAGAAGAAAAATGCTAGCATTTCTTCGGCCAACGAACGGCTTTATTTACCAACTAGGGTTACACGCGCGCGAAAAATCCCTATAGACTGCAGCTATAGAGGGTTATTCAAGGCCACGCCCGTGACAGGTAAAAATATACATAAGCAGCCTGAGCCCAACAATGATTACACTGCACATAACAGGCGGATTATCTACGCAGTGGCCAGTGAGTTCAGGCGGGGCCGAAAACCACAACAGGTGCGGATAATTTTCCGGACCATGAACAGACAAAGCGAATTGGGGAAGGAAGGTCATGTTCACACGGAAACAGATTATGTCAGTGTTCAGTGGCCTCGCAAAATCCCATTCGCTGAACGTCTATTAGACAGAGGGAAGAAAAGAAATGAACTCGGAGCTAGTCATACAGACAGACAGAAATTGGAAACGTATTTGGTTTTATGAGTATAGGATGTTCCAATGACAGGTAACAAAAGACGATGGAAAAGATAAATTACTGTCATTTTTGTCCGTATTCCTCGAACTTTAAAAGGGGGGGGCACTTGTCACGTGAAAGATAATTTATTTTACCATCTTGTCCATAATTTGATTACTCCTTAAATGTTCTGTTTTCCGAGACATTTTGTATTTTCGTTTCTTTCATATTCTACCTACATTTTTTCACCTTCTCAAACCCCACCCGAGGTTGTTTACGCTGGCCAGCTGCGGTCAGCTAACGCTAGACGTAATGTTATCTAAACGCACCTGTTCGACCAGAGAAACATTTCTCGGGTCCGCTTTAAGTGTTAGAACGAGCCAAAGACGGTTTCTGTGAAAGAAACGGTTCGTTAGCGGCGGGTACCCTCTGTGGTCCCAACAGGGGAATTTCTCTGGTCGCTTTAAAACGTTTGATGACGAGCGGCTGGTACCCTTTGAGGCCTGGGTAACGAGTGTGATCTGTTTCAGGGGAAGATAACAATCGCGGTCAGTCTTTGGGTTTTCGCCCCTTAGACAAGATAGAGCATAATGTTATGCATTTCTCTACCTGGGGAACTTTCGCACGATTTCTTTTGTCTTACTCTAGATTACGTCTTTCGCCGAACTTCTGTAGAAATATGCAGGCCAGGTCCGGGGGGAGCGTCCCTTGTGATCTATAAGAGTAGACTGGTTTTAATAGACAAAGACATTCGTAAATTTTCCTGGCCCGTAGATGACCATCATGAGATAAGGCAAACTTTAACACAGTACTAGAATGTGTTTGCCTATGTTCTAGTCATTTTTCGGGGTGAGTTGACATATCTTATAATTATAATATTAGATTCATGTTAGCTTTTATATATATCTGTTAGGGAAGTGAATTTATTTCTGAGGACTTCTCCTAGTAATTTATTCAGTGATAAGGTAGCGCTGTCTACGGCCTATTAAGTGGTGCTTAAACTGTTACGGTTTATCATGGGTTAAATGTTAAACTTACAATAACAGATATTAGGCGTAGAATCAGTCCACGAATGCTTACCATTGGGTTAAGAGTCAGCAAAAATTAACTGTCATTTCTGTAAGATAATGTCAGGTGTGGATTGTTCACTTTAAAACTGAATAGTGAGATGCAGGTAATAACTCTGGATTATAGGAGATAGTCACTTATTCCTTTTGATAGATATTTCTAGTGGCAAGGGAGGATCATTTTATGCTTACTTGTGTGGCTAGGCACTAGTCTATAACTTTCACAGAAAGCAGTCACCAGGCATAGATATAATTATATCTTATGATTTAGCCACAACTGTATTATTATAGCAAGAACATTGCATTTTCTTTGTACTCATTTTGTGGGATGCTAATATATTTTCCAAAGGGGACATACGATTTATTTGTGTAATGTCAAATGCTGTAATCTGTTTATGTAAATTCATTTAATGTTGTAAGATGAATAAGCATATTCATTTAACTGTAACTACAGGTTAGGTTTCCTGTATGTTGAGATTGGGAGAAGAGGAGTAGATTTTTGATGTCAGAACATTTACTGACAGGTACCTGGTGGTGCAAAAGATATTAAGCCTATGCGGGCGCGTGTTGATAATTGATATTTTTAAGGAACAGGAGACATGGTTAAAGACAGCCCTAAACTATCATAGCAATAACTACAATAAATTTAATCCCATAGTGGAGCGAAACTTTCTGTATAAAGTTAGTGTGATTTATTATTTGCTTGAAGTAAAAGGGTGTCTCTTTTTGGGTCTCAGTTTCAGGAAGACCGAATCGCTAGAGCAGACTTCAGTCAGGCGAAGAAAGTCATATACTCTTCGATCTAGAGGGTTTCTGTATACATCTAGCAACGAATCGTCAACCCCGTTCCTGAATCAAAACCCTTTTTGTCAACGCCAAGTTAAGCTCACGCAGTGCAACGGAGCCAACGCAAAATCTGGAATCGCCAAATGCAGTAGTAGCTCTCTACTCGCCTATTGGATTACCAGCCAGAGCATCGCGGCTTCCAGAATATCAAACCCGCCCAGCATGCCTATAGCAGAATTCCATATCACCCGCCTTTTGTGTGCCTAAACGGGGCACTCAGCAAACCACAGCCAAACCAGTTTAAACAGGATTTACAGCCAAGCAGAGCCTAGCGCCGGATAAGCGCGCCTGGGACTTTTTGTCCTCAAGTGACTTCTTCTGGTGTATTTTCTGGATACTTAAAACCTCGCACGTATGAGCAGCCATCTATGGACAGGCTGTCGTTCAGTTTGTTTATTCGATCAGCAGGAGATAAATAGAGTCTTCCAGACCACCTCGCGCAATTAGGGAGGAATCACCAATGATAGCGCCTATAGTGATTTTATTCAGGTTAATTCCATCACCCATGGAGGATATATACGAAAAAACCACTTACTGGAGCTATTTCATATGGTCCCGAAAGCGGACGGACTGACACTCAGTTATTTCATCTCTCTGTGTTCTACAGGTTTTATGAATGGTGGTGTGTGTGTGGTTGTTGGTGTATTTTGCATATTTTGGTTATTGATGATTATTGGTGTAATTTTATGTTGTTGTGATGATATGCATTAATTCCATGCTTTTTCTTCTTTAATAAAGTTTACACCTTTATTAATACGCTGTTCACGACCTTTCCATCCATATTTGTATTTTTAGCTCTTTACTAGAATCTCTATGTATGATAAGAGAAAAGAGAGAGAGAGCAGGAGGTGCTTAGACAGACATAAGTGAGTTGAGGCCTGGAGAGAGAGATCCTTTGAATAAATCTTCTTCCAGGTTGTCTCAAGTCCATCTCCTATTTACACCTTATCTAAAGTGTAATCTATAACTCTGTCAGTCCACTATCCCTTGTCGATTTCACTACTGTTGTCCAACTCGACACATACTCTACACTCCAACTCAACCACGACAGTTGGGCAGCCCGGGGTTTTCCATTGCATGCTGGCAATTTTGGATTCGGGGTCATAATGGTGTACCCAAGTCTCATCTACTGTCACCATGGTCTCCAAAAAATTTGTTGACTGACACTTTTTGAGCAACTGTTGACAGCAATTTACCCTCGTTTGCTTCTGTTCACGTGTCAACAGTCGCGGAACCCAGCGTGCACACACTTTTCTCATGTTCAGTCTGTTTTGTAAAATTCTATAAACTGTTCTTTCATTTAGTTTTACTCTACTAGCAATCTCCACAATTGTCATTTTTTGATCCTGGTCAATGATTTACTTCACTCTTGTTGCATTTTCATCGTTGCACTCTGAGGCTGGTCTACCAGATCTTGGCAGATCAGCAACATTTGAGCGGCGCACTTAAACTGTTGACACCAGTTTTTTACCGAAGTATATAAAGGACAAGAATCACGAAACACTGGTTCCACCTCCCTGTGTATTTCTGTAGGTGTTTTTCCCTGAAACATCAGAAATTTTATCACAGCTCTGGCCTCCTTTTTTTCCATTGTTTTGTCAAATCTTTGGAGCAGCAGATCCGGTCAATAGGGTACATTGCGCCGTGCACTGTAGCAGAAAAACCCATTGAAGAAACAAACGCGTACTTTACACATTCAGTGCAAATATGTTGAACTTTAAATGTGCCAAGTTTCATCTTCCTCCTGTGACTCCTTCATGGTCAGGCCCAAGACTTATGTCAATCCCCTTGTATTATCATTAGGGCAGTTCCATCTAGACGACCTCGGGTAAGGTTGTGTTTCTACTGGAGAGCTGATGAGAAGCCATGTTTGAGCTGTCTCATTCTCGTAGAGCCACGAAGACTTGTTCTAAGTTGAATTTTCTTGAAGTGTTTTCAGAAAAGAAGTATATTGTGTTTAAAGTTTAAATGATATCGTGTTTTCAAGACAGAAAATAGCGGCAGCTATATTTATTCTGTACTGGGAGGATACACTTTGTGTAGTAAGACTCATGTAAGTACAATCTCGATTTTCTGTTTCAGTCCACGGATAGATTTGATTTTTAAATTGTACTAAGAAGGAAACCAAGAAACAACTACAGATGTATTGAAGTCTTATCATCGGAAGAGATTAGCATCTTTAAAAATATTGAAGGTATAAGGCGCAACCACCTGAACTGAAAGGTTGTGGAAGAATGTCAAAGTGACCTAGATAGTGAGTTGCACGAGATGTGTGAATAACTCATACGGTTGTGGAGAATGAAAAGAAAATATGGGTAAACTACATTCACGAGAAGGAATAATTAATTTGAATATCATCTGAAATTGTTTATTTATGAATTCTTGTAAATAAATCTTGTTTATACTATCAGTCGAGTTATGACAGCAGATTTTTGCACTGAATGAAAAGTTACCAGAATATTAGTAAGTACTACCACCATAGCACCTTCACAACATCATTCGTTTTTATTCTACCCTAGGGTGTAGAGGTGTGCCAGATAGAGCGCCATACTATCCTATCGGTTGTCTTCCTCCTGCCTGGTTCCAATTTAGTCTTTGGTCCTTCAGAGATGATCTAATGTTGCCCTCCCAGCGGACTTTGGGTCGTCCTGGAGGTCTGGATCCCTGGGTTTTAGTTTCCCATACTTGCCGTGGTAGCCGATCTTCTCCCATTCTACCGACATCGCCAAACCATCGTAGTTTGGACTGTTTTATTATGGTCTGCAGTGGCTGGGTTTTGAGGCCTTGCCTTATTGTCTGGTCGCGGACCATGTTTCTTCTTGGTTACTTCAACCACCTTCCGTAGATACATCATTTTTGAGATTTGGAGCTGACTTTTGTGGGTTGTAGTCATTGCCCATGACTCACATCCAAATGTCAAGACTGGGACAAATGTGGAGAGGAATACAGTCATCTTCGTCTTCCTGCCAAAGTCTCTTTTGCTGAGAAATCCTCGATTTATGGACTGAAAAAGTCTCCCAGCTGCTCTCTTCGGGTAGTCAACTCGTCTTTGATGCCCCCCTTTCCAGTCAATGACAGCTTCAAGGTATTTAAAGTGGTATTTAGCTCCATACACAGTTATAAAAATTAGTATAGAACCACCGTATAGTTCCCATGGATCTCTTGGAGAGCGAAGATAGAGGAGGACAGCTACTCACTTAAGCATATTCTTCTTCTTCTTTCTTCTTTGATCCTTAGCAGCCGACTGTCAAATCAGTCAGTGGCCATCACGCCTGGTGGCGTCTTGTAGGGCAGCAACAAACTGCTTCCACTTTGTTCGGTCAGCGGCCATCCTTCGTACAGTGCCCTAATTCTGGTTCATTCTTTGCATCTCGACCTCTACAGTTCTCAGTCAAGTTGTTTTTGTCGGCCTCTCTTGCACTTTCCTTCGGGGGTCCATAGCATAGCTGTTCTTGTGATGTTAACGAGGTCTCTCTAAGGACGTGGCTAACCCAACTCCAGCGTCTGCCAACTACAATGGTGTGCATGTCCTCTTGGTTACTCCGAGTAAGTAGATCTTAATCAGTGATAGTATTCGGCCAAAAGATTCGGAGAATTTTCAGTAGGCAGAGTGTATGGAAGGAGGACAGTTTCGACATGTCCTTCTCTGTTACTCTCCAGCTTTCCGCACTATAGAGAAGCACAGAAAGCACACAGCTC